>AWOL01S0033164.1:0-19829 GCA_000715115.1 Nicotiana otophora
TTAATAATAATATGTTTTATGTTTAACATGTAAAACAAAGGTTATTTACTACTCATTATTTACATTCTGCCTTGAGTAGTGTTTAACTTCATGGGTTCCTCCAGGAAGTAGAAGTAATTCTTTAGTTTAAAATTCAATTGAAAAAGGTAAGTAAATGCAGTAAAAATGGCAATATAAACCAGTTGATTTTTTTAGGACAACAGAGCAAATCAGGAAGCGTCGAAAGCTAGAGAAAGCAGAGAAGAAGAAATCACATATGATACTGTAGTTCTTGGTTTCATGTTGTGTCTGTCTTATTTTGGAGTACTAATGCAGCTCAGGAATAGGCACATGATATATTACAACAAGGATAAACTACCTATATATGAGCACTTCAAGGAAATAAGAAAGACAATACAATCCATTAATCTACTTAGCCACTTGATCTGTGAAATAGGAGATGCAGTAAAACGCAGATGATAGTGCATACAGCCGGAGTTACAGTAGTATGTGCGGGTTCAGGCAAACACGATGACTTTTTCCCGAACCCTATATTTGTATTGAAAAATTCACACCTTAAATAAAAATATGTCATGTCGAACCCAATAACAAAAGGCGTCTGGTTCAGTGGTAAGGACTGCGAGTTAAATTCCCCTTGAAAGCAATGCATTTCGTTGTGTTTTTCATCATGTTTTCTTTTATTATTTTTCAAAAAATGGCAAAAACTACGACAACGCTCTAAACAAAGGAGCCTACTGGTTTCCTTGCCAAAATCAGAATTACACTTTTCCTTTTTTATAAACAAAAGGTCCTCTAAAATACTAAAACAAAAGAAAAATGCATCTTCACAATTTTGCACCCAAATCAAAAAAGGTTAGGGTTTTATTGTTTAGAACCCACATACTTCAAATCCTAGTTTCGCATCTAACAGGGCATGATTGACGATAAGAATGATAGCCAAATGTCATGAATCTAAATATTATTAGGTCTCATGAGAAGCACATGACTACCAGTGCATTCTCATATATGTAAGATTTGGCAAAATCCCAACTATCCAAAATATCTTTTCTCTACTCTTTCCCTCTCTCTTTTTATCTTTCTCATCTTCTTCTTCTTCCTCATTCTTTCGGAATTCAACGGAGGAGATTGAAGCTCATTAATAGAGTTTTAGCTTCGCATTAGGTCTCTTTCATTTTACTTGCTCATTGTAGCTATTGTTGTATTGAATCTTACAAGTAATAAAATTCTCATTTTTGCCCTAAGGGATAGTTATAATTGCGTTTTTAATCAGTAGCGATGGTAGTAGTTTAAATATAAGGCGCGTAATGCCTTATAAGAGAAATATTTTAAGGGGAAGGGTTGTAAATATGTATCTGTCTGTTGGAATAGTTGGTGGTTAGGACTTAACTGTGGTTAAGGGAGTTAATTATAGAAGTTAGTAGGTTGTTAGAAGTTAGTTAATTCAATCATTTTCCTTCCTCCTCTCGAATGTTCTAAGAGCTCCACTATCTCTGCTCGATCACCTCTGTTCCCATTTTTGCTCAAGCTTAATTCCTCCATGGGAGGAGCTTGGATCTGAGTTAGATACAACAAATTCATATGTATCAGAGCATTTGAGACTAGAAATTTTCGCAAAATCATATAAATCTGTTTCAATATCTTCTTCTTCTTCAAAGCTCAGTTCAAGTTCAACAATGACGGCTGAAAAGGTTGTTGAAAAAGTTGATCATACTCATCCATTGTTTGTGGATCCTTCCGATACTCTCAATTCTAATTCTAGTCAAATTATCTGGATCTAAGAATTAAGGATTGTGGTGTAAGTATTTAAATTTATTGGATTTAAATTCAATAAAATAATTTGGACTATATATTAAATATATTAGTTCAAATAAATATTATGGTCTAATATAAATTGAATTAATTACTCAAGTCCAATATATTTGGGTTAAATAAATAGGTCTTAATCTATTGGGCTAGCCCATTTAATTGGGCTAAAGTGATGAGCCTACTTCATTAAGCCCAAGATGTCATCTTCCTAGAGGCCCAGTTTGATGCCATATGACATGGCATGCCAAATCAAGCGGAAGAGCCAGTAAGATCATGCCACGTGACAAAATCACAAAGCATGCCAAGTCACATTAAAAGGCTAATGAAATCGCGTCATGTGTGCAAGTCACATATTCTGGCCAATCAAATGCGGCATTGTCATACTTCAATTTGATTGGTCGGAAAGAGTTTGTTCTTATCATAACTCTTCCCTCCCACAACTATAAATAGGGGTCTTCATAACCCAGAAAAGACACCAGAAGATATAATAAGAAGCAAGAAAGAGCTCGTGGATCAAACACTGCAAATTCCTCCACAAGTTTCAAGCTCCAAGAAATCAAGTTCAAGTTCGAATAATCAAGTTCAAGCTCAATAACTAAGAACAAATCAAGTTCAAGCTCAAGAACAAAGAACAAAATCAAGTTCAAATTCAAGCAATCAAGCTCAAGCTCAAGAACGAAGAACAAATCAAGGTTCAAGGAGTACGAGTTCAAATCAAAGTTCGTGCAAGTTGAATTCAAGATCATCGTTCATGGCAATAACTATATATTCAAGATCAAGCTCAAAGGCCCTTGAATGTATTTACTATTGGAAGAGAAGAATCAGAGGATTCATAGAGATTGTACACTCATATTATTTGAAATCAAATACTACAATTGTTGCAATATCTTTCGATCTTGATTTTATTTTCTCGATGCAATTTATTGTCTACAAATTCTGGTACGCCCAGTGGGACAATCTCTACCTCTCATCTCAACCTCTCAATCACAAAAGTCCAAAAACGTCGAAATGGCTTCAAAGAGAATCAACTCCAGATCAACATCCACCAAGGCTGCTAACTCCAGGTTCTATGCTAATGTGGAAAGTATCCTCGATGTTACCTTTGGAAGCTTCAGACTAGTTACAAGGAGCAAAGCAAGCTCTTTAGGACAACAAGCACTTCAAGTGCCATCCGCATCAACCCCTGTTTTCGGATCTTCATCCTCAAAAAGAGCAAGATGTTCCACAAACGCACCCGAAAGTGGAAGCGATGCTGCTGAAAAGATCAAGAAAACGCTTGCTCTACTTGACTTCTCTGGATCCAAGAACTCTGCTGTGAAGGAAGATGATGATGCTTCAAGTGATGTATCCTCACCACTTACACCGCATAGCGTGATCCATTCGAGAATCAATCTGTGTGACAATCCATGCTACTCCCCATCATCTACAATAATCATGCAAGCCATGGTGACAAACACTTCATATGTGGAAGAGCAGTTGGCAAACTTGATGAAAGCAATCACTGGCTTGACCAAGTGCATGCAAAATCAAGATGCTAGAATTGACAAGCTAACAGACAGGGTGGGAATATTGATGGAAGAAGAATCTACCCATGCACCTAGCAAGCTCCCAGAAGTTTCACAGATTGATTCTCCCCCAAGATGAATAGCATCCGCTAAGGCTATCCCTGTCTCATCTGAAGGGATAATTCCCATCGATCAACTGAAAGAGTTCATTGAAGGAACTATTAAGAATAAATATGAAGTTACTGGCAAGTCCTTCCTTACATACGCAAAGCCGTACACTGAAAGGATCGATATGTTTAAGATGCCTGCTGGCTATCGACCTCCAAAGTTTCAACAGTTTGATGATAAATGCACTCCAAAGCAACATGTGGCGCACTTCGTTGAGACATGCAACGACACTGGGACTTACGGAGATTACCTCGTCAAGCAGTTTGTCCGCTCGCTAAAAGGAAATGCTTTTGATTGGTATACAGATCTCGAGGCGGGATCTATTGATAGCTGGGATCAACTAGAGTAAGAGTTCCTTAATCTCTTTTATAGCACAAGGCACACTGTGAGCATGGTGGAACTCACAAATACTCGTCAACGGAAGGGTGAACTAGTCATTGACTTTATCAATCATTGGAGGAATNTACGGAGATTACCTCGTCAAGCAGTTTGTCCGCTCGCTAAAAGGAAATGCTTTTGATTGGTATACAGATCTCGAGGCGGGATCTATTGATAGCTGGGATCAACTAGAGTAAGAGTTCCTTAATCTCTTTTATAGCACAAGGCACACTGTGAGCATGGTGGAACTCACAAATACTCGTCAACGGAAGGGTGAACCAGTTATCGTCTTTATCAATCGTTGGAGGAATGCAAGCCTCAACTGTAAAGACAGGCTTAGTGAAACTTCTGGCATAGAGATGTGCATCCAAGGCATGCATTGGGGATTGCGCTACATCTTGCAAGGTATCAAGCGTAGCATATTTGAAGAACTTGCAAGTCGTGCCCATGACATAAAATTGAGCATGACCTCAGCTGGAAATGAAAGGCTGCCCATCTATGACTCTCGCAAGGGGAACGACAAGCAAGAAGTAAGGAAGTGGGGCAAGTTCGTACCCAAGTCTGAAAGCAAAGAAGTTATGAATGTCAACACATCACTTATGAAGTTCACGACGAAGGTGAGAAAAAAAAATCCACTTCTTTTCAAGATAAGCCAAGTGGAAAGTTGACTCTAAAAGAAATGCAAAAGAAAGTGTACCCATTTCTGGATTCTGATGTGCCAGTCATTTTCGAAGAACTCCTCGAGTTAAATCCCATTGAGCTTCCGGAGATGAAGCGGCCAAATGAAGCTAGGAAAACTGATGATCCAAATTACTGCAAATATTATCGACTTGCGAGCCACCCTCTGGAGAAGTGCTTTGTCTTCAAGGACAAAGTTATGGACTTGGCTCGTGAAAATAAGATCATGCTTGAATATGAGAAAGAAAGTGCAAACCAATTCTCTATCACATTCGGCTCATTCAGTCCAGATGAATTATGTAGTTTTAAAGAAAGTAAAGATGAAGAATTACAAAAGGAGCCCATGAAAAGGATCAATGGAACAACCAACAAGGAAAATAATGGTGAAAAGACCAAGGAGATGGAATCCAGTTAAGCATTTAAAGAAAGCAAAAGTGGAGGTGCACCACCCTCAAAAGCCACGACATCCAGTGACCTTGGAGGAGTTTTTACCAAGTTGGTTCCGCACGAAGATTTCCCATGGGAGTATTGATGCCTCTAGTTGCCATGCTGACAAAGGGGAAGAAAAGAGTGATGACCTACTGTTAGCACTATCTTCGGAAAAGCTCATCGAGTCCACTCCTCAAGAAGTTAATGCTTGTGAGGAAAACATTATTTTTACGAATGGAGATCTTCTACTGAGTGGCACTCTTCACAACCGCCCATTATACCTAGTTGGCTATATGCGCGATGAAAGAGTAAATCGAATTTTGGTTGATGGAGGATTGTCAATGAACATCTTGCCAGTTCGCACTGTGAAAGAACTCGTCATTCCCATGAACGAACTCTCGAAAAGTCGTGTGATGATTCAAGGATTCAACCAAGGGGCAAAAAGAGCCATAGGCGTGATCAAGTTGGGAATCACCATTGAAGATATGCAATCAAGTGCATGGTTGCATGTGATCGATGCAAAGACTTCATACAACGTCTTGCTTGGAAGGCCTGGGATACGTGAGAATAAAGTAGTTCCATCTACCTACCATCAATGTTTAAAATACTACGATGGTGAAGTCGAGAAGAAGATAGTTGCTGATGATGAGCTATTCACCGAGGCTGAGTCACACTTCGCCAATGCAAAGTTCTACTTGAAGAACCGCATTGTGAAGGAGCTAAAACCTGATGATGTCATGAAAAGCAAGAATGACGAGCCCACAACTAAAAGAGCTAAGGTGACTGCTAGTAGAGCCAAAGCTATTACTGAGGAGGTACAACATAACTCAAATAAATGTTATAGAGGGGATATTGTGTCTTATGGCAAGAAAGTAACTCCTGCGCTCTAATATGTCCCTAAAAGGAAGAAAGATGAAGGTGAATCATCTAATCTCTAAACTAACATGCTAAAGAAGTTAACTCTTTCGGTAAAACGAATTGAGGCAATAAAGTTTTCCTCAAAGCCACTTGCAGGGTTTGTGGTCCAAAATCGTTTGCAGAATGTGGTACTCCCTACAAAGCGAACATATAAAGGTTTTGATCCTAACTCTTACATGCTATTTGCAAAAGCTGGATACAATCCCAATGAGCCATCAAAGGTAGGGAAGCTCCCATCAGAAGATGAGACGAGGAAACCACGTGAAGGCTTGGGATACAAGAAACTGTCACAAGTGCGTATCTCCACAAGAAAGGCGAGCAGCAATTATATCACTGTAGAAGATGAATCTGCCGCTTCTAACAAGCTCTCTGGCTTTGATCGACTTGGAAAATTGACTGTGAGGACTTCCGTGTTTGAGAGATTGGGTTTATTAAAGAAAGGGATCTCTAAGGATTTCCAAATTATCTGGATCTAAGAATTAAGGATTGTGGTGTAAGCATTTAAATTTTATTGGATTTAAATTCAATAAAATAATTTAGTCAATATATTAAATATATTAGTTCAAATAAATATTATGGGCTAATATAAATTGAATTAATTACTCAAGTCCAATATATATGAGTTAAATAAATAAGTATTAATCCATTGGGTTAGCCCATTTAATAGGGCTAAAGTGATGAGCCTTTTTATTAAGCCCAAGATGTCATCTTCCTAGAGGCCCAGTTTGGTGCCATATGACGTGGCACACCAAGCCAAGCGGAAGAGCCAATAAGATCATGCCACGTGTCAAAATGACAAAACATGCCAAGTCACATTAAAAGGCTAATGAAATCATGCCATGTGTGCAAGTCACATGTTCTGACCAATCAAATGCGGCCTTGTCACACTTCAATTTGATTGGTCAGAAAGAGTTTGTTCTTATCATAACTCTTCCTTCCCACAACTATAAATAGAGGTCTTCATAACCCAGAAAAGACACCAGAAGATATAATAAGAAGCAAGAAAGAGCTCGTGGATCAAACGCTGCAAATTCCTCCACAAGTTTCAAGCTCCAAGAAATCAAGTTCAAGTTCGAACAATCAAGTTCAAGCTCAATAACTAAGAACAAATCAAATTCAAGCTCAAGAACAAAGAACAAATCAAGTTCATGTTCAAGCAATCAAGCTCAAGCTCAAGCTCAAGAACGAAGAACAAATCAAGGTTCAAGGAGTACGGGTTCAAATCAAAGTTCGTGCTAGTTGAATTCAAGATCATCGTTCATGGAAAAATTACATATTCAAGATCAAGCTCAAAGGCCCTTGAATTTATTTACTATTGGAAAGGAAGAATCAGAGGATTCATAGAGATTGTACACTCATATTATTTAAAATTAAATACTACAATTGTTACAATATCTTTCGGTCTTGATTTTATTTTCTCGACACAATTTATTGTCTACATGTGGCATCGATCAATGCGAATCGCATTGCAAGCTAAGCACAAATTAGGGATCGTTACTGACACTTGTAAGAAGGACTCATTTGAAACTGAACTCCATGAGGTTGGGAGGTATGCAATGTTATTGCCCTCCTCGTTGATGAACACAGTGTCACCAGATCTCCTTAGTGGGATCGTTTATGCATCAAGTGCGCATTTGGTTTGGGAGGATTTGCATAAAGGTTTGACAAAGTGAATAGAGTAAGGATATATCAGTTGCCTAGAGAAATTGCATCCATGTTTTAAGGAACAAATTCTGTCTCAACTTATTTCACAAAGTTGAAGGAACTCTGGGCTGAGTACGATGCCATGGTACCTTCACTAGGATGTGATTGTCCAACATCGAAGGATTACATAGAGCATCTCCATAGACAGAGGTTACTTCAATTTTTAAGTCTGAATGAGTCCTATGAGCAGGAATGTCTTAATGAAAACTGTAGAACCTACCTTAAATTAGGTCCACGTCATGATAATAGAAGCTAAAAGCCAGAGGTCCAGTTCTAATTCAACAGGAAAGGTTGATCCAATGTCAATGCAATTTAGACGAGGACATACATACAAAGGAAAGAAACCTTACATGTACCGTGAACATTGTAACATAAAGGTCACTTGAAAGAGAATTGTTACAAACTAGTTGGTTACCTACAAGACTTCAAAAAAAGGAAGAAATTTGTGGCGAACAATGTGGTTGGGAACTCTGACTTGAACAAAAGGGCTCCATTAGTGGATGATGAATCAAGATTTGTGCACACATGTGACAGATCTTTCTTCACCAAGGAGCAATATGATCAAATTCTCACTATGCTGAACAAAGTGAGCCACAAGTAAACATAGCTGGTATAACAACTTCTTTTATGGTAGATTTAGATTGTGAGGAATGGACAATTGATTCAGGGACTTCACATCATATTATTGCTAGCTTAGTTACATTAAAAAGTAAAACTAAGTCAAGATCATGCAATAAAGAACAGGTTAACTACCTAATGGATGAAAGTCCACTATAACACATAAAGGAATAGCAGAATTCCTAGAAAATATGGGAGTACACAATGTACTTTATGTTCCAGACTTCAAGTTCAACCTGTTATCAGTTTCAAAACGGACAAAGGAACTCTCTTGCTCTGTAACTTTCTTTCCTGATTTCTATGTATTTCAGGACTTTTACAGTGGCAGGGTGAGGGGGATTGGTAGAGAAAAGGGAGGACTGTACATAGTCAAGAAAGATTCAAATAAGAAGTTGCAACTGTCAGTGATGAATGTAGTTATATCACAACATAAGGAATGTGAAATATCTGCAAAATAAATTGAGTGATGCCAATGTAAATAGAGATTGTTCTATTAGCCCTCTTGCCAAGCAAAACAGATTATCTTTTCCTAATAGTCAATCTTGAAACCAGTCTGTACTAGAGCTTCTTCACATGGATGTCTAGGGTCCCAACAAAATTCCTACTCATGAAAAAAAGCAGTTTATTCTGAGAATAGTTGATGATATGTCTAGATTTACTTGGATATATTTGCTGCAACTTAAGAGTGATGTGTTTGTTGTTCTAAAAGTATTTCTTGCTATGATAAGAACTCAGTTTAATGCAATTACAAAGATCATTCGTATAGACAATGGTACTGAATTTTTTAATGACCAATGCACTAGTTTACTAGAATCATATGGCATTCTACATCAAAGTAGTTGTGTCTATACACCACAACAAAATAGAGTTATGGAGCGCAATCATAGACATATTCTTGATGTTTCAAGGGCACTGAAGTTCCATGGCACCATTCCAACTAAAATTTAGGGGAAGTGCATAGATGCAGCTGTGTATCTCATGAATAGATTTCCAGCTAATGTTTTAAATGGATAGAGTCCTTTTGAAGTTCTATATGCCAGACCACCTGTTCTTGCACATCTGAAGGTATTTGGATATTTGTGTTATGCTATGAATCTGCCCAAAGGAGACAAGTTTACAGCTAAAGCTAAGAATGATGTATTCTTTGGATATTCAGCCACTCAAAAAAGGTTACAAGTTGTTAGATCTTGGGACTAAATAATTGTTTGTTAGTCGAGATGTGGTACTCAAGGAGCATATATTTCCTTTTCAACAGGTTGTCGGGTTCTCCTATCCCTCATCTATTGGTTACTCCTCTACAGCTCGTGACAGGGGGGAGATTGAAATATTATGAAGCAGTGGACTATAAAGTATATGAGGAAGCACACTCAATTGAAACTCATGTAGGATATGAGAGTGTTAGCATTATTCCTGATGGATCTGTTGACCATACACATCCTATTGATAGTGAGGTTGATACTCATGTTGAAACAGTAGATGTTGTCAATAATAATTATGAACCAGCTGAGGCTACTACACCTGAGGATACTTATGCAGTAACTAAAGATGAAGTTGCACCTGCTCCTACACTTACAAACACACCTGCAAACATTCTTGAGAATTTTTACATATCTGAAGACATTATTGACACTGATCACACATCACAAACCTTGAGAAAGTCAGCAAGAACTGCTAAAGCACCATTGTGGCTTCAAGATTTTATGACTAGTAATAAGGAAAATGGAGCAACATTACACACTTTATCACACTGCATATCTTATGACCATGTGTCAGAAATATACAAGAGCTACTTGGCCAAGCAATCACCCCTCACAGAACCTCAAAGCTTCAAGGAAGTATCTCAGGATGAAAACTGGCTTGATGCAATGAAAATAGAGATTAAGGCATTGGAGGACAATAATACATAGGAGGTAGTAGACCTACCAAAAGGAAAGAATACAATTGGATCTAAATGGGTCTACAAGATAAAATACAAATCAAATGGAGATGCGAAAAAATACAAGACTAGATTGATCGCAAAAGGCTATAACCAAAAGGAAGGATTGGATTACCATGAGACCTTTTCACCAGTTGCCAAAATGGTGATAGTTAGAACACTGATTGTATTGCCAGCATCAAGAGGTTGGAACATGTACCAAATGGATGTGTACAATGCATTTTTACAAGGAGATCTATATGAAGCGGTATATATGGAGCTTCCTCAGGGATTCAGAAGACAGAGGAATCAAAGGTCTGCAGATTGAATAAATTATTGTATGGGCTTAAATAAGCCTCAAGGCAATGGAATATAAAGCTTACTGAGGCATTAATAAAATCAGACTACATGACTACTTTATGTTTACTAAAAGTAGGGGAGATAGATTTGTGGCAGTCTTGATATATACGGATGATTTGTTAATCACATGCAATGATGAAAGTCTCATACAAGAGACAAAATATGTACTACATTATAAGTTCAATCTGAAAGACCTTGGAGAATTGGAGTACTTTTTGGGAATAGAGATTATGAGTTCAAGCAAAGGAATCTTGTTGAATCAAAGAAAGTATGTATTGCAGTTAATGTCAGATCTGGGATTAGGAGGAACAACGACAGTGGCAACACCTGTTGATTTGAATCAGAGATTCACTTCACAAGAGTATGATCAATATACTGGTGCAACAAGAGATAAGGTACTAGCTCATGCATCAACCTATAAAAGAATTATTGGTAGATTGCTTTACCTAACAATAACCAGACCAAACATTAGCTATGTTGTACAGACTCTAAGTCAGTTTATGCAAGCACCTAAAAGATCTCACTGGGATGCATTAGTTAGAGTTGTAAAGTATATCAAGAAGGATCCGGGAATGAGAATACTTATGAGCAGTTTGCAGTCTGATACTTTAACCTGCTAATGTGATGTTGATTGGGTAGCATGCCCAAACACAAGGAGATCAGTGACTGGTTTTTCAGTAAAGTATGAGGAGTCCCTAATATCCTGGAAATAGTAAAACAACAGACAATTTCAAGAAGTTCTGCAGAAGCAGAATACATGAGTTTTGCAGTAGCTACAACATAAATAAATTGGTTATTAGGACTATTCTCAGAATTAAAGGTGTCCATCGAGAAACCTATAGATTTGTTCTATGATAGCAAGGCTGCGTTTCAGATTGCAGCCAATCCTATATTCCATGAGAGAACAAAACATATAGAAATCGATTGCCACTTTGTGCGAGATAAGATCAAGGAAGGGAAGATAGCAGTATATCATATTGGGACCAAAGATCAGCAGGCTGATTTGCTCACAAAAGGTTTAGTAAAAGTGCACCATTGCTTCTTACTCAGCAAGATGGGAGTGATTAATGTTTTACACCCTCCGGCTTGAGGGGGAGTGTTGGAATAGTTAGAAGTTAGGACTTAACTATGGTTAAGGGACTTAACTGTAGAGGTTAGTAAGTTGTTAGAAGTTAGTTAATTTCACTGTGCATATGACAGTTGGATGACAGTTATGGGATAGGTCGGTTAATTAAGTTAGTGTTGTATATATGTATACATTGTTAGCTCATTACAGTGTAACAAAATCATTTTCCTTCCTCCTCTCGAATGTTTAACAACTCCACTACGTCTGCTCGATCACCTCTGTTCCAATTTCTGCTCAAGCTGTCATGACCCCAATTTCCCACCTTAGGATGTCGTGATGACACCTAGTATTTAAGACTAGGTAAGCCNAGGAATGGGAATACTTATGAGCAGTTTGCAGTCTGATACTTTAACCTGCTACTGTGATGCTGATTGTGCAGCATGCCCAAACACAAGGAGATCAGTGACTGGTGTTTTAGTAAAATATGGGGAGTCCCTAATATCCTGGAAATAGTAAAAACAACAGACAATTTCAAGAAGTTCTGCAGAAGCAGAATACATGAGTTTTGCAGCAGCTACAACAGAAATAAATTAGTTATTAGGACTATTCTCAGAATTAAAGGTGTCCATCGAGAAACCTATAGATTTGTTCTGTGATAGCAAGGTTGCATTGCAGATTGCAGCCAATCCTATATTCCATGAGAGAATAAAATATATAGAAATCGATTGCCACTTTGTGCGAGATAAGATCAAGGAAAGGAAGATAGCAGTATATCATATTGGGACCAAAGATCAACATGCTGATTTTCTCACAAAAGGTTTAGTAAAAGTGCACCATTGTTTCTTACTCAGCAAGCTGGGAGTGATTAATATTTTACACCCTCCGGCTTAAGGGGGAGTTTTGGAATAGATAGTAGTTAGGACTTAACTATGGTTAAGGGAGTTAACTGTAGAGGTTAGTAGGTTGTTAGAAGTTAGTTAATTTCACTGTGCATATGACAGTTGGATGACAGTTGTGGGATAGGTCGGTTAATTAAGTTAGTGTTGTATATATGTATACATTGTTAGCTCATTACAGTGTAAGAAAATCATTTTCCTTCCTCCTCTCGAATGTTTAACAACTCCACTATGTCTGCTCGATCACCTCTGTTCCCATTTCTGCTCAAGCTGTCATGACCCGAATTTCCCACCTTAGGATGTCATGATAACACCTAGTCTTTAAGACTAAGTAAGCCTAACACATGCTAATTTAATAACAGAATTGAACTATTTAATCATTTATCATAAACCATTAAATGACATATATAGCCGCAAGCGGCCAATAGTTATACATTTTCCAAAACTAGTAGTACGGAGTCATAAGTACTACCAAAACACACTAGAATTTCTAAATACAATATTGTTTTGAATTACAATTTAACAGTAGCATAATGAAGTAAGATGGTGATCCGAGACCTGCAAACGTCAGGCAGGTATACCTTAAAGTCTCCCGTCGCACAGACGCAACTCTCAACATCACAATCGGAATACTTGGTGTATAGAAGCATAGCATGAGTACACCGCAACGGTACCTAGTAAGTATCAAGCCCAATCTTGGTAGAGTAGTGACGAGGCCAAGTCAAGACACCTACTAGACATAGAAACCTGTTCAAGATATACATAAGCTAACAATGGAAAGAACATTAATGTAAGACCAACAACGGGGAAATTATTGATTTACAACCAAAAATGAAGTAATAGAAACATAAATGACAGCAAGTAGTAAACGAGTAATAAAGAAACATAATCAGAGTACCGATGAGATGTACATAAACTCAAATAAGAAAAAACTAATGACAACTCAAATAATCAAATCGCTCCCAACGCATGGACTTACAACAAGAATTACCCCGAGGCACCACACATCATAAACCACAAGTCATGGACCACAATTTCCAAATCTTACATATATGGCACCTCGTGCCCGCAATAACAATCACCTTCGCACGACAAAGCCCACATGTTACCATGTACTTTGCAACCATGATAAATATTAATTTAAATGAACGAAAGATATATTTAAACACCATCAAATATAATAACAATCTTGAATAATGTAAGGTATCAAATGAAATAATGAGTTTATTTTAGAAATCAAGTAAAGTAAAATAATATACAATTTGTACGAAACATAGTATAAGATGAGTTTAGTTTAAAAATCATTAAAATTGAGTAAAAGTATCATTTTTAAACAAAGCAAAACATAAGTTAAATTAATGAATTAAATATAGAATTTGTTAGGGAAAATATGATAACAATTTTAAGTAAGGTTAACATCTAACATAGTGATGAGTATAATTTGAGAACCCAATTATAGTGAAAGTACGATAACCATTAAGAATAATAAGGCACCGAGTGAGATAAGGAGTACTATCTTAAGAGGCGCATAGAATAAACATGTTAATAATTCTTCTAGTTAAACCATTATATTACCAACAACTCAACAGAATATGATATAATGACTCCACGCTTAAATAATAATAACAGGGGAAGAAAAACAAAAAATGAAAGTAAAGCAGTTAGTTTATGAAAATGAACTCAAACCTCACTATCAGAAAACCCAGAATAACAAACCTTGTAATCTCATATAAAAATGTTGAAACTAACACAACTATAACAACAACCTCTACAACACACACAATTTGTTGCGGCGCGCAACCCGATCCCCCTTAACATCCTTTATCAATATCAAGTCTAATGTAAATAATCCGTTATGGCGCACAACCCGATCCCAATATATCATTATTAATCAACATCATTATAAGGCCCCGTAAAATTTAGCTAAAACTCGAGGTTTTGTGGTGCCGAAGTAAACTGAAGCAGATCTGCCGTAGACTGAAGCAGAAATCTGGGCAAATTTTTGGACC
Organism: Nicotiana otophora; assembly: GCA_000715115.1. Taxonomy (NCBI): domain Eukaryota; kingdom Viridiplantae; phylum Streptophyta; class Magnoliopsida; order Solanales; family Solanaceae; genus Nicotiana; species Nicotiana otophora. Next base: position 14,451 of record AWOL01S0033164.1, read on the forward strand.
ATTATGCGGCCGCATAATTATTTTGCGGGCCGCATAACCCATCACAGACCCAACACAAAAGTTTTTGGAGGGAGTTCTGCGGCGCATTATGCGACCGTAGACCAGTTGCAGAGTGTGGCAGAAGTGCCCAGTTCCGGAGGGCCAATATGCGGTCCATTTTGTGGACTGCAGAAACGTTATACGGTCGCATATGTGATCACATATCTGAATCGTGGCTTCATTTTTTTCTAATTTTTGAGCCCGACCTCATTCTTATGAAACAGTCTTAGGGATCATTTTAAAAGGTTCAAACTTATATTTTAGAGAGAGAAAGGTAGTGTAGAGTGAGAAAAGGAATTTCTAGAATTATGAACTCCTACCTAATTCGTGTTCAATGTTACTATGTCTCTAAATAGATCAAAGTTGCTAGGATTCCGGAACCGTGTAGTGAATTAAGGAAAGCTCAAAGCGAGGTATGTTGGCTAAACTCCTCTTTTAGAATTGAATCCCACAATGGCCTTGTAAGTCCCGTGATGCTAATTAAAAATTGATTATTCCATATAAGCCTTGTGTCAAAATAAATATGCGTTCAATATGTATTCGAAAGATTCTCGTTATGTTGAGTTACTGTTTGAGAATGTGGTTTAAGCATGGGTTGTGTGTTATTATGTTATGATTTAAAAACGTAATTTTAACGAAAGCTATCATGTCAAATTGTGTAAGAAATCACATGTGCCTAAGACCGTAAATTTCTCAAATATGTGTTTAAGTCTTAATTTGAAAGGCCTTGTTGTTGATTGTCCGTGATGATATTTGAAAGTGAAAAAGAAAGAGAACATGAAATATGATATGCGGCCAATGTGCCAAGGATGATATTGCGTCATGGCCATTGATGCCAATGAAATGAATGATATGCAAAAGATTACGAAATAAGTGGTAAATCCTTTTAATAGTAAATGCATTGGGAGTATATATTAGCCACCTAGGAAGGGTAGGTCGAAATAACTTAACCCCGAAACTACACGTGCCGATGTAGGAGTGATTGAGGGGTAAACCCCCGTGTTAATGTGGTGATATTATTTCCCCTTATATGTGATGAGATTGATGTATTGAGATGCTTCCCCTTATATGGGATGAGATTATTTCTAGCAAGATGTGATATGATGTCGAGCCACACGACATTATGGCGAGACGACTTAGCCGATCACGCTGAGATCGGACGTCATACCGCTCACATGGTGGTATTATGAGTGGATGTCTCGGCGTAAGACGGCTTAGCTGGTCGGGCTGAGATCAGATTCTGTGCTAAAACACGGTGGTGTATCAGTACTAAAGATCTCCCAACTTAAAAAGATTGGAACTTACTTGAAATTTACCTTTTCCCCTAACTTGACACCTGGATACTATTTGATTCTCTTATTGATTTCCTGTTTCCTTCTCTGTTTGCTATTACTCGTTCTATTGAGAGGGTGTTTAGTTTTACATAGTAGTACTATTTCATATGTACTGACATTTCTTTTGTCGGGGGTGCTGCATATTTAGTGGATGCAGATGGCTCCATAGAAGGTGGTATTAATCATTGATAGCGGCACACCCCCTCCTCAGCTGACTTGGTGAGCTCTACTTCATTTTGGGGTCCTATATCTCTTGTCTTTTGAACATAGTATTTGAGATATAGCCGGGGCCTTGTCGCCGGTACTGTCGTAGTACCCTTTTGTTTCCGTTAGAGGTTCCGTAGATATAGTGTGGGTTGGTTTTGGGAAGGTTGAACTAAACTTGTTGTAATTGTATCATCTGTCCCACTTTAACTACGAATGTATAGTGTACTGTTTTGGGGACTTGTTAATGACGTAAATAATAGAAATGAACTGGTGTTATTCACATGTCCTCTTAATGTGTAACTAATGATATAAATGTATTTTCTCTTTAATCATGGGCGAGTTGGGTAGAAGGTATTGTACAGGCTTGTTCGGCTGGGGTATTTCGGTTGAGCACCGGTCGCGCTCCCTATGGTCGGGGCGTGACAATCATAATCCTCTCTTATTCCACTATATTATCATTTATCAATATCAATTATTACATATATAAACCGTTGCGGAGCACAATCCGATCCCACTATATCATCATTAATCAGCATCATAATCTTCCCTTATTCCACCATATTATCTTTTATCAATATCAATTATTACATACACAAACCGTTGCGGCACGCAACCCGATCCCACTATATAATTATTTATCACTATCATAATCCTCCCTTATTTCACCATTTTAATTTACTATCCTTAAATTTCCGTTGCGGCGTACAACCCGATCCACGAATAATTTCAATTAACATAAATAATCCAATAACCCAATTTACAAGAATCTTTACAATCAGAGGGTATGAGTGCACGGCAATAAAGGAACCACGTAATAATCGAAGGAATGCAATAAATATTACAAAAATAACAGGACAAATAAAGCACGTGACTATTAAGGTGTGCAAGTAAAATAGTTAAGACGAGTAGCAAATAAGCACGAAGTCATGGAAGGGACGAACAATTCAATAATTCCACAACAAATAGCCATAGCTCAACCACAATGTGTACAAGAATTTCAACAACAACAAAATGAATGGGAATGCTCAACATGGAAAGGTATCTCAAAAATTAACAACTCCGCCTCAATGTGGTAACGGCTATTACAACTTCAACACCAATAACTCAACAAGATGATATTCCATGAAATAACAACTTCAATTAAAAGTTATTCAACAATTAAGAGGTAACAAGACAATAAGGAAGGCAATAACTTCAACTAAAGCATATAAGAGCAAAATAACAAGTAAGAGGTAGAACAAGCGCTAACAACGTCAAATAGAGTATGTAAGAGTAAATTAACAATGAGAGATATAACATGTTATGACAATTCAATTAAAGGTATGGAAAGAGTCTAGATAATCTAAACCGGTCAAATACCATATATAGCCCGTGTACCCACTCGTCACCTTGCGTATACGGCTTTCACATAACACAAATAGCACAATCAACCCAAATCCTAAGGGGTAGTCCCCCTCCCCCTCCTCCCACATAGTTAGGAAAGATACTTACCTCAACTAGGCCAACTCAACCCTCCGAAATAGATTTTTCACTAAAATTGGCCTCCACACGACTCAAATCTAACCAAAAATAACTTAATAACATCAAACAATGCAAGGGAAACCAATTGCAATAAATAAAACTATGATCTTTATATTTTTCCCAAAAAAATCAACTAAAGTCAACGTTGAACCCGCCTTGAATTCCGAATCCAAGCTTACCCCGAGTGAAGCCCAAACAAATACAAGCTCACACGAATAAAAACCGACTCAATCGGAGTCCAATAGCTCAACCAATTCGCCAAAACATCCTCTTGGGTGTTCATAACCCAAGAGTCCAACCCACATTAGTTGATTCCCATATCTCCCGAAATACTCATCCAAAACTCGCCAAATTCGAGTATGTTAACAAAATCTCAAAAGGAATCGGGAAATAAAAGCCTCTAACTCATTTTCAATTTTTAAAATTTAGGACATAACCTTAGGTCTTGATTTAAAGAATTAAATGAGGTTTTCAATTAAAATCATGGATTAAAGCTAAACCAAAGGAATGAATCAAAGAGAAATACTTAGGTTATGGTTTAGACCTTACTCCATAGAAGAAACTTGAAGAACTTCCTTGAATTCTCCCAATACCAAACTTTCAGGATGAGAAAAATTCTAACAACATTAATAGCCAAAAATGCCCAGCTGTTCTGCCTCATTTCTTGTGCCAAACAATCCCAAAACTCGCTTTTGATGTCTCCAATGGATTCCTCGTAAAATTCTAGTCAAGTTAGGCTTTTGAATTACTCCATGTGACCTTATAACGAAGGAGATATTTGGAATAATGCAGATTTTTAAATACGAATCAGTGGCAATTTCGTAATTAATCTGAAAAATATGCAACCCAATTCTTAGTAAAATGACCATAAATTCCTCGTACGATGTCGAAATTTGATGATTTCAATTGTTATGGTCCAATATTACGATACAGATATAATGGTTTAGTCGAAATACGAATCAAATGTTGTTTGCTCAATATGGTAACCTTTATACTCAAATCGACGTCGAAACTGAAAACAATCACCATACAATCCAAACTTATCCTAAACTCATTGGAATTTAACCAAACTTTGTGGACATGTCCAAATTCATCATACAAACTTATTGGAATAATTAAAACCCGATTCCGAGTCTGTTTACCTAAAAGTCAAATCTTGGTCAACTCTTCTAACTTAGAGCTTCTAAAATGAGAATCATTCTTCTAATTCCAAGTCAATCCTGAACCGGTCGAAAATCGAAATCAACCATGCACGCAAGTCATAATACATAATATGAAACTATTCAAAGTCTCAACCACCAAAAAAGCTCAAAACGACCGATCATGTCGTTACACAAACTTAATTCCTCCATGGGAGAAGCTTGGAGCTGAGTTAGATACAGCAATTCACACTGTCTCAACAGTGTGAGCAAGGGTGTATTTCTAGGTGAAAATTAGGGTTACTGTTGTGATTTGAAGATTGAGTTTTTACAAGTAGGTGGGGATTTGGGTCACAAAAGAAAATTTTAATTAAATCTTGAAGAGATCACTGCAAAGGGTCTTCTTTAAAATACTTTCCTATAATTCTTGAATAAAGCTTTCTAGTTTTTTTACCAAGACAAAACAAGTCTATCAAATTAGGAGAAAGCTTAACTACGATAATTCACAATAAATGTATTAAATTCAAAAGCTTTACCAACTGAAACAAAAATTACTCCATCTATTTACTTTTACTTGTCAACTATACTAAAAATAACATTTTATTATTACTTGTCTACTATACTAAATCAAAAGAAAAATAATTTTTTTCTTCCTATTTTACCTTTATCATTAATTACTCATTCCCCAATGTAGTACACGATGACAGAGCAAAATCCGGAAGCGCCAAAAGCTAGAGATAGAAGAGAAGAAGAAATCGTATAATATATTTAGAGTGAGCACGGTTTACTGAATACATACATGTGTGTACAAGAAAATAAGTCTTTAGCCTTAGCTAGATCCACACATAGTAAATTGGTGATGAGTGGTGACTATCTTATAATTTTTAATTTCATGCTCTCTAGTTTTNTGAAACAAAAATTACTCCATCTATTTACTTTTACTTGTCAACTATACTAAAAATAACATTTTATTATTACTTGTCTACTATACTAAATCAAAAGAAAAATAATTTTTTTCTTCCTATTTTACCTTTATCATTAATTACTCATTCCCCAATGTAGTACACGATGACAGAGCAAAATCCGGAAGCGCCAAAAGCTAGAGATAGAAGAGAAGAAGAAATCGTATAATATATTTA
>AWOL01S0033169.1:0-16954 GCA_000715115.1 Nicotiana otophora
AGCATGGTCAGTATAAATAATTACCTTCGAGCCTATCAGGTATGACCTGAATTTTTCAAATGCCAACACCACTACTAGCATCTCCTTCTCGGTCACTGTGTAATTTAGTTGGACACTACTCAAAGTTCTACTTGCATAATATCTTGGATACATGACTTTGTCTTTGCGCTGCCCAAGCATTGCTCCCACAGCATAGTCGCTTGCGTCACACATCAGCTCAAATGGTTGCTCGCAGTCAGGTGCAACTATGATAGGTGTTGTCACTAGCCTCTTCTTCAATCCCTCAAAAGCTACCATGCATACATCAAAACACACAAAAGGGTGATCGTTTTCAAGCAATTTACACAAGGGGTTAGCAATTTGGAAATATCTTTTATAAACTGTCTATAGAACCCGGCGTGGCCAAGGAAACTTCTTATTGGTTTGACGGAAGTGGGTGGTGGAATCTTTTCGATCACATCAACCTTTCCATGATCTACCTCAATGACCTTACTCGACACTAGGTGCCCCAAGACTATACCTTCTTGTACCATGAACTGGCACTTTTCGTAATTGAGTACCAGATTAGTCTCGACACATCTTTTCAGCACTCTTTTCAAAATCCTTAAGCAATCATCGAATGAGTCTCCCACCATTGAGAAATCATCCATAAAGACCTCCATGATGTCCTCTACCATATCAGTGAAGATGGCCATCATGCACCTTTGAAATGTGGCTAGTGCATTGCATAGACCAAACAACATCCTGCAGAAGGCGTTGACGCCATATGGACAGGTGAATGATATTTTCTTTGTATCTTCTGGGGCAATGTAGATTTGATTATACCCTGAGTATCCATCTAGAAAGAAAAGTGGGACTTCCCAGCCTATCTATCTAGCATTTGATCAATGAACGGCAAGGGAAAGTGGTCTTTTCGGGTGACCTTGTTCAATCTTCTATAGTCCATACAAATTCGCCATCCTGTGACTGTTCTTGTTGATATCATCTCATTGTTCTCATTTTGCACTACAGTCATCCCACCTTACTTAGTCACACATTGGACTGGGCTGATCCAGTTGCTATCGGAGATGGGGAAAATGATCCCCGCATCTAACCACTTTATCACCTCCTTTTTTCACAACTTCCTACATGTTGGGGTTCAGCCTTCTTTTATGTTCTATGGAAGGTTTGTGGCCATCTTCCTGTAGAATCTTATGCATACATAAGGCCGGGTTGATACCCTTAATGTCTGCAATGGTCCAACCAATTGTAGTTTTGCACTCACTCAATACCTGCAAAAGTTGTTCTTTCTGCACATCTAATAAACTGGATGAGATAATGACATGTATAGTTGAGTTAGGTCCTAAGAAAACATACCTGGGGCGAATTGGTAGTGGCTTCAGTTCCAACTTTGGTGGCTCTTCTATCGATGGCTTAGTTGGAGGAATGTTTCTTTCTTCTAAGTGCAAAGGCTCAAATTCGAGCTCTCTTTTCCGAAACCCTTGGCCTTCAAGAGCCAGCACCCACTCCGCCAAATCCTCTATATTTACTTCATCTAAGTTCATGAGACAGGCTGCTAGAGGGTCTTTAGCGTTCAAGGTCTCATATTTGTCCTCCAAAATTACATCAACGGCTTCTATTAGAGAGCAGTTAGCAAATTCACTTGGTCGCCGCATAGCTTTTTGCACGTTGAATGTTTGTTTTTCATCATTTAGACTTATTTTGAGCTCTCCAGTTACACAGTCAATTAAAGCTCTCCCGGTGGCCAAGAATGGTCTTCCCAAAATTATGGGAATCTCCTCGTCAACCCGGCAGTCTAGAATGACAAAATCTTATGGGAACACAAACTTCCAACCAGTACTAATACATCACCAAGGATACCAGAGGGCCTCTTCACTATTCGGTCGACTAGCTTCTAGCTCTTCCAATGCCTAAACTTTTGTAAATAGCCAAGGGCATCAAATTTTTGCTTTCCTCCAAATCACACAATGCTTTAGCAAAAGCATAGCTGCCTATCGTGTATGGGATTGTGAAACTCCCTATGTCTGACAGCTTCTCAGCTATGGGTATCATCACGACTACACTACAGGTCTATGTCAATGTAACAGTGGACATGTTTTGGAAGTCGAATTTGCGAGACATTATATCTTTCATCATTTTGGCATACCCAGGCATCTCCCGCAATGCATCAATCAGTGGAATGTTCACCTGTATTTGTTTCAACATCTCCATGAATTTCATATATTGCTCGTCCTTCTGATATTTGGCACTGATCTCTGTGGGAATAGTGCTGGTGGTCGCTTATTTCCCGTGATTTGTGTTTTATCTTGCTCAGTCACTGCTTCTACTGTCGTTTCTTGTTCTACCTCAGTCTCCTTCACAACCTATTTTTCTTTGCTTGTGCTCTCTTGTGCATGTTGTACCGTCACCTCAGTTAACCTTAGTGAATCATCTATCTCAATGGGTACTGGCACAAGTGTCTCAGTAGGTCGGCTTTCACGAGCAATCTCTTGCTCCAGATCTAGATCTCTACCATTTCGTAGACTCACTACCATAAGCTGTTTCGGGCCTGATCTTTTGGATTGACTTGTGTGTCTACAGGTAATATCCTTTGGGGACGATTGTTTAGAGTATTAGAAATCTGTCCTAATTGAATCTCAATACCCTTTATCGCTGATTCATGTGAGTCCACTCTCTCTTGCATTTTTGCAGTGGACCCAATCAGTTGTTGCAACATTCTGTTGTTGCTGTCCAGCATTCCATTAAGTTCAACAAACCCATCATCTTGTCTCACAATCTGTTGTTATTGAGGTTGTTGATAAGCCAGCTGCTGATTTTGCTGGTTGTAACCTTGTTGCCTTTGGTAAGGCACTACTTGACCCTGTGGTTAGATAGCTCCAGGATTGTTGTTGTTATTGTACTGCTGCTGTGCTGGTCTATATTGTTGATTCTGTTGTCCCCAGTTTTGACCACCTTGCCTATGTCCACCATAGCTGGCTACATAGTTCATATCTTCCTAATAGTGCTGGTTGTCACCTTCCGCACTCCACGAGCATACATAATATTGGTTAATGCATGGTGTACATAATCCCCTATTAGTTGCGTCAACTATGTGTACCTGCTGCTTCCAGCCTGATTCATCGATCTTTTTGGTGAGGATACTCATTTTTGTCATTAGAGTGGCCATATTTCTAGCTATGGAGTTGTTTGGGTCCAAATCCATTGAGTGAACTATAAGAGTTATCGTAGAATCTCTTGTCATCCATGCTGAGTTTTGGACCATCTTATTAAGTAGGATCTTGCATTCTGTGAATGTTTTGCTCAAATATGCTCCACCTGCTGAAGCATCAACATTGGCCTTTAAACCGTCTGCCAGCCCCATATAGAACCTCTTCCCCAATATCTGATCTGGAATGTCAGGATGTGGACACTTAACCAACATACCCTTGAACCTCTCCCACGTTTCTTATAGTGATTCTGTCGGTCTCTACCTAAAGCTCAATATATCATCAATATGTTTGGCAGTTTAATTGGGTGGGTAAAACTTGTTCAAACATTTCTTGACTAATTCCTCCCAAGTAGTGATGGAATTTATGGGGAGTGGATTAATCCAAGTCTGAGCTTCTCCTGTCACTGAGAACGGAAACAACAACAACTTTTTTGCTTCCGGTGTCACATTAGGTTGCCTTTGTGTGACACATATTGACAGGAAATTCATCAGATGCTGTTAAGGATATTCAATGTATGACCATGAGAAAAGTCCCTTGTGCTGCAACAAATGTAGCATGTTGTTTGTGATTTGAAATGATACCGCTTGTATCTGAGGAACTCCAATTGTGGTTGCCAGATTGTTGACCGTGGGTTGTGCCCAATCATATAATGCTACTTCTGGTATAAGAGGCACCACACCCTGAGCGTCTGGTTCATTCGCATTGTTTTTGTTGTTAAGTGAATTTTTTATTCCGTCATCCATGTCTGGTTCGATTTGGTCTGTCGAGTTTTGTTGCTGATTGCCTTTATTGTTTGCATGATTTAGTGCCTTGAAAACTTTCTTAGGATCTGATAATGCTTTGAGAAATTCACCAGTTCTCGAGGAGTTTCTAGGCATGCACTTGTAACACCCAAGACTACATACGTTAAAATTTCAATGTATTTAGTTTAAAATGAAGAAAACTGACTACACTAAGAATTCTAGCACTTCTTTTAGCTGCAATTAATAACACCGTCCACTATGCCTTATAAAAAGGACTAAGCGGTCGTTGCAAATGTATTCCAGCTAATAAGTCTTGAGTTGAATCCCACAGGGAATTGACCTATCAAACACGGTTATTAGACTCACACGAACTCACACAATCAATCTTCAGAAATATTTAAGTAACAATTTGGATGTTTACTAACTAAATATTACGTCATGAAAATGCAACAATTAATAACTAACTACTAACGGGTTGTATACAAGAATTGGAATGATCTAAGGTTATGATTTCCCCTATTGTCGGAATCGTTTTCGCTACGTTTTCTATAAATTTGACTAAGTCTTCTCTATCGATCATGAGCACTCTGATGGTCGTAACTCCCTCGCGATTAATTGCCACAATTTACTAGACATATTCTCCCGAATTACGCTAGCTGGCATTAAGTACGACTCACTCGGATCGCACCAAGGTTTTGTTATCCCTAATGCCACCTTTAAACCCTTCGTATTGATCCTTCATGTACGTTAGGAGTGATGTTGTTCAACAACTACCTAAATATTCACTCTCTCCCGAGTAATACATACTAAATAAGCACAGCCAATTGATGGCCCTTCAATCAACCACAATAATATTATAGTTGAATAAATAGAGAAAATACTATGGCAAATCTATATTAATGTAACAAGAAAATCACCCTTCAATAGGTTCCATCAAAACCTTAGATTAGGAGTTTAGCTACTCATAGTAACAATATCAAAAATATTTTGCATAATTAAATTACAAAGTAAGGATAAAGGGATGTAGAAATCGATGAGTTTAGCTCCCAACGGTTGTTCCACGAGCTATCATTGCCTCCGGTTCCAAAAGTCCTCAAAAGTGGCATTTTTAGGTCTATTTATATGCGTAGGAAAAGACCTAAACACGTAGGCCAATTCCTAGTCAAACCAGGAGACGAAATAAGTCTTCAATGCTCGGAATGTGCGTGCCTCAGACCTGACCTCGCGAGGCATAACGCCAGCTTAACCTCGCCACAGGCCTGGAGTCGCGCAGTATAATGCTTGCTTGAGCTCGCCCCAGGCCTGGCATTGCCAGCTCCCACGCGAGCTAAAGGGATCACCTAGCATGCTCTAACACCTGCTCTAGGCCTGGCTTCGCCAGCTTTGCATTTGTCGGATGGTCACTTCTTTCTTTCTTCTTTTCAACTGTTTTCGAGCACGCTTTAGACTTTAATTATTCCTTTTTGCTCTACTTTCATTTCCAATTCACCTACACATACAATAGACTCCATTATGCGTAAATAAAGTGTAATTTATCATTAAAGCATTTAAAATGCAAGGCGAATAATGTGCTCAACTATGGAATTATAGCCACACATCAACAAGTGTTCTACCACAATTCAAGTAAACAAACAAGAGTAGAGACAATGAATGGAACATAAGAAATGATCACCACAAAATGTACATGGTCTAACTCCACAGGGTATGCACACCATTACACAAATAACAACAATAACAATGCCACCAGGCCATCACAAGTCATCATAAATCATTCCCCAACATAGCCCACCTTATCTCGCCACGTGTGCAATAATAAAGAAAATGCCCACACTATCTCGCCACAAGCACATAATAATATGCCCACCTTGTCTCGCCATATGCGCAAACCCACATATATAGCCCGCCTTTTCACGTCGCATGTGCAAATATCAGTAGTAACAATAGCACGGAGAACTCATGTGCGAACACCCCGGCAATCCTCTCAACAATACCACGTGTGCCAAAACATAACAACATAATAAAATAACTTCACAACATGTGCACATATGCCACAACATTTCCTCAAAACGGTTTCAATACCACAACCACGCATAGCCCTCAGCTCAACAATACTCGGTGCAACAACAATAACAACAATAAAATGGGAATGCGACGAGTAAATCAACTCAAGAACTTCAGAACACACAGAAACGGACGAACGAGCTAACAATGAAAGAGAGAACAAAGAGTAATGGTTTCAACAACAATAGCTCAACAAGGGAAGAGATAGCGTGCAACAATGATTTTCACATAACTACAACTCGATGGTAAGAGAGCTAGCATGAATCAATGATATAAAATAAGGATAAGTTAACAATGAAAGGAATAACAAAACCTCAATTAAGGTTGAGCAATTACAGAAATGATACTAATAAATTCAATTAAGGATAAGCAATTACGGAAAAGATAATAATGACTTCAATTAAGGATAAGCAATTATGGAAAGAATAATAATAACTTCAATTAAGGATAAGCAATTACGGAAAGGATAATAATAACTTTAATTAAGGATAAGCAATTACAGAAAAGATAGCATGGCAATAAAGAGGGAATATCTTCAATTAAGGCACATAAGCTATTAATTGGCAGTAAGGGTAAAACATGAATAAATTCATTCCAAATAATACGCGTAAGGGTAAAATTAGTGAATGGGGGATTTAACATGCTAAAAACAACTTCACAACTAATGAACATAAGAACCTCAGAGCATAAAAGGTCAAATTTCCACAAATAAGCCTGAGTACGTACTCGTTACCTCGCGTACACGGCCTTCACATGACACAATTAGCACAACTGACTAAAATCCTAATGGGTAGTTTCCCCTATGCAAAGTTAGGAAAGATACTTACCTCAAAGAAGCTAGACCATTACTCTATGATGTCCTTCTCGAGTGGAACAACCTCTAGACAGCTCAAATCTAGCCCAAAAAACATCAAATCATAAACGAAACTCATAGGAAACGATTTCGGATAATAAAGCTTCAATCTTTAAACAATATTAAAAAGTCAACCCAAATATCAACCCCGGGTCCACACCCCGGAACCCAAAAAAATTCATAAAATCCAAACACCCATTCAATTATGAGTCCAACCATACTAATTTCATCTAATTCTGACTCCGTATCGATGTTCAAAACTCAATTATTCTCTTCAGAAAAGTTTTTGATAAAAGCTCCCAAATATCCAATCAAAACGTGGATTAATTCAAAAATGAACTTATGTAATAATATTAAAATACAAAAAATATAGTTTTATACTGACCCCCATGAAAAGACGAGAAGAACGCCACAACAATCACCTCAATCGGAGCTCTAGAACTCAAGATATGCTCAAAATACTAAATAATCGCAGTTAGATTTTTTACATACACAGGGAATTTCGCTTCCACGCCCAAAACTTCGCACTGCGGTCTGCCAGCTGTAATTTCTGATTTTGCAGACCATTTTTCGGACCTGTGGGGTCATTGTTGCGGACCCAACTTCGCATCTGCGAAGCACCACCAACAGCTCTCTTCTCCGACACTAAAATGAGCATAACTCGCTCATACGATATCCAAATTCAATAACGTTTTTGCTATGGCTCAGTAATTACGATACAGATCTAATGCTTCAATCAAAATAGCAATTGGAGGTAATTTTCTTAGTAGCATTTATGCTTGAAGAAATGACGTCGAAACATAAAAAAACGAGCGCAACACAACCCAAACTTATCTGAAACACACCCGAACCCCTCGGGGCCCCGTCCGAACATACCAATAAGTCGCAACACATAACGCGGACCTGCTTGAGGCCTCAAATCACATCAAAGAATATCAAAAATATGAATCACACTGCAAATCCAACTTAATAAACTTATGAACTTTCAACTTCTACAACTCGCACCGAAACATGTCAAATCAACCCGGAATGACGTCAAATTTTGTATGCAAGTCTCAAATGACGTAACGGAGCTAATCCAACTCTCTAAATCGCAATCCAAGCCCCATATCAACAAATTCAACTCTCGGTCAAACCTCTTAACCTTCCAAAAATTCAACTTTCCAATTTTTGCCAAAATGCTTCAACTTATCCTACGGCCCTCCTAATCGAAATCTGCATGCACGCCTAAGTCCAAAATCACCATACGAAGTTATTGGAATCATCAAAATGCCATTTCGGAGTCGTCTATACAAAAGTCACACTTTGGTTAACTCTTATCGATTACACTTCTAAAACAAAACTCCTTCTTCCAAATTGATCCCGAATTATCCGAAATCCTAACTGCACCACACACGCTAGTCATAATACATAATACGAAGTTGCTATAGACCTTAAGCCCACAAACGGGATGCTAATTCGCAAAATGACCGGTCGGGTCGTTACCTTCTCCCTCTCTTAAACAAATGTTCGTCCTCGAACGTGCCAAGAATTATTCCGACGTCATCAATCATTGGGTGAACAAACCATACATACACCCGCGGGTGATCCCACGTCACCCCAAATCCACGTAAGCCCTATAACACCACCTCAACTGAAGGTCTTTCCTTCCACCAATACCAATAGGCCTTAGAACAAATTTTCTCACCATCCGGTTGTTTCCACAACACCTGATTCCTATATCAACACACGGTATCGATCTCAACCAGCTGCAATAACCTATGTATACACTCACCAGATGCAAACACATCACCTATCACACTACATATATGTCCATAACAACATTTCTAATCACAATAGCCATCCATACTCAAACCTAGCACCGACAATTAACCTCACATCAGCTAGAACCCTGTTCCAAACATCCACAACACCGACAAGGATGCAAGAAGGATGAAGATGCCATGATTATTCACTCAAATAAACAAGTCACACCTAATACCACTTGGGCATCCACCTCACAAGCTAAACCCCAATAAGCACAAAATGAATATGATTGAATGTACGAGGGAACACATAAAAGAACTATCAAACAAGCCCGACCGGCACAACTCCCTATCAGTAGCATACTATGAATTAATTCCACAAGGGAGAATCAAAGTATACGAACAACTCACAAGGTTCTCATCCTAATATAACTTCACCGTGGCATGCAGCCCGGTCCAAACATAACAAACCTCATGGAAATGCGAGGATCCCATCCTCAGCTCTGAATCACAAGTAGATTACACATCATACCAACCAAAACCTTCCACTAATTCAATTTCTTCTAGCGAGGTCACAACACATGTAAAACTACCAAACCGGTAGAGCATCTAATTCAAAAATCATATCTAACCACCCAGAAATCACCTCAAAACCTACCGTAATGGGTAACAGAAAGTCATTCCTAGTCTTATAGCTCTCAATAATTAATAAAACAAAATAATAGACACGGGCTACCACTATATAATCTCCCAACAGGCGTAAACTCATAAGCAGAGTACAAAATCACGAAACTCACCTATATGTGAAGCAGCATAGGAGGACTCACCCTGATAAGGAGAACCGAAATAAAATATGAATGTTGCTCATCTATAACAAATCAAAACCATACTTCTACGACATTATCTGGTGCAATGGCCTCATCCTTATCATAGAAAGTACATCAACAGATCGAGCCCCTCTCTTGGGTGCCCTCTACCCGCCTGACCTATACTCTAAGCTGGCGGTGCAGTGATATCCGTAACTCGAGAAGGATGCATAGCCTGGATACTCCGACGTGATACATCTGTTTGGAGTCTAGGACAATCTCTCACCATGTGGCTAGTATCTCCACACTCAAAGTAGCCTCTCCGCTGGCATGGCTATGAAAGCTGTCCAGCACGGGCACTCTAAGACCCATGGTTATCTGAAGCACCGCGCAAAGCCGGAAGTGAAAACTGAACTGACTGACCCACAAAACCTCCAGCATGGCGTACCTTGCCTCCAAAATAAGGACTAGTAGATCCTCCCGGTTTGCGAGGCCTATTAGCCTCCCTATCATTTCTCTCCTAAACCCGTACGTCCTCTCCCTCCTAGTCTAATATGCCCTCTAGTCGGCGAGCGATCTCTACCACTTGCTGAAATGGAACATCCGACTCTAACTCTCTAGCCATGCTAAAGTAGATATCATGGTTGAGCCCCTTAAGGAACCTGCGAACTTACTCTCTAACTATAGAAACCAAAGTAGGTGCATGTCTGGACAAATCACTAAGTTTGACGGCATACTGTGACACTAATATAGTTCCCTAGCACAGATGCTCAAACTCCATGCGCTAGGCATCCCAAAGAGTCCAAGGAACATATTCCCTCAAGAAGAACTCTGAAAACTGATCCCATGTGAGTGAAGTTGCCTCGGTCATGCTACCCAACTCGTACATTCGCCACCACTGAGATGCCGCTCCCTTGAGCTGGAACGTTTTGAAAACAACCCACTCATCTCCACAATACCCATGGTGTGGAGAAAACGCTGGCACTCCTTTAGGAAACCGTGTGCATCCTCTAAAGCCAAACCACTAAAGGTAGGAAGGTAATACTTCTTGAACCTTGAAAGTCTAAGTTGTTCTTCCTCGGATTTTGATGCCCTAATCACGGGATAAAGTGGAAAACTTGGCTGCACCGGAACCACACCCGGAACCTGACCAATGTGAGCCCGCTGCTCTATGGTGTGGGCGGTGGAAGTTTGAGCTCCTCCCCTAGTCTGTGACATAGCTGGTATAGTCTGAATCAACCCCTCCTGAGCCAATGTACCAAACATGCGCAGGAATTGTGCTAAGGTCTTCTGATGTCTGGGGGAAACAACAGGAGCTACTAGCAGCTCCTCAATTGTTGCTCTGATAGGTGCTCTAGCTATAGCACGTGCTCCTCCTCGGACTCTACCTCTGCCTCTGCCCCGACCTCTAGCAACACTGACTCTGGGGGTAGGGTCATCAGTAACTCCAGCTCGTGTCCTCACCATATGTGAGAGAATAGAATAAAAAAGGCTCAAACTCTGAGTTGTCTCACCCGACAAGAACCATAGCCAAATTCTAAGCTGGCTAGTGATGTTATTCTTCCCAACATACCATAATCAAATCTGATAGCACTTATTCCAGGTCTAATAACCTCATCTCATCTAGCATAAGCTGCTCGATCGACATGCCACACGAGCACCGCCTTGATCCACATTTAGTGCAGCCCGTGAATGTACCTAATATTGGAAAGAAAAACAAATAAGAGAACCATCCCCCAAGCTGAACAAATACCACTACAAGGCGTAATTTGATGAACCAGTCACACAAAGGAGGAACAATATACATGAAATAACAAAAAGGATTGTATTCCAACCTACTCTATTGTGATGCATGACACAATCTGAAAACCTATCCATATGGAATACCTCAAGCCACGATGCTTTAAATTCAATAACCATACGCACAATAACAACAAACATGCAAAGTACATGACTATAACCATGGAGAAATGAATAGCACAATATATGATCCACTCCCAATCCATACTCAACAATGAGTGGAAGAGGTCGTTGGAAGAATAATACGCAATTATGACTCGGGGTCGATTTCTTTAGGGAGCAAACAATGGGTCTTAGAATCTATACTTGATGCGTGGAGACGAAACAACTTAAATACACCTCCAATCAAGTTGGTTTGGCTAATTACTTCTATAAACTATACTATCAATGATCAACTAGAGAAATGAAACTAGAAAATGACTAATTGTTTTTGGTTGTTTTCAAATAGGTGTTAGACTAGGGATGTAACCTTCGCCTAGGTGTTCGCCTAATGGGTTAATTATGTTAACACTTGTTTTTGTAATTGGTGTGTATCATAGATCTCAACTCTATGTTACCCACTCAATACCTCCCGGTCATAGAGTGATTCTGCCTAATTTAGCATTCTCAAGCTCAAATAGGTATAAAGCTAAATAGTTGATATGAGATGAAGTCGGGTTGTCCCTATCTCTAATTCAAACCCTTTAATTAGGCTAGTCAAATCCTTAACTGTCTAGATTTCTTGTTAGCCATATTTTCCTAGACTATATCCCTCTTTCTCAAGTAAAGAGCAAGTCAAAAAGGCATTAATCAATGTTTGCAACCATTAATTATAAAACTAAAATATGAACAAGGCTAAATAACAAACAATTAATCATAAACAAGGAATAAATTAAATACCCATAAGGTTTATACACTAGGGTTGGGTCACAACCCTAGTAAGAATCGAGCTACTCATAGTAGAAAATGAAGAAAACAAAGAAGAAACACTAATTAAAGCCATAATATAAAATTGAAATGTTAAACTATGATATTGTTTTCCAAAAATGATCACAAATAACCCAAAATGGAAAACTACAACGGCTACAACTAGGAAAACTTCAAAACATGACCTTAAAAGTGATTCCCGTCAATTTATAGTGGCTTACGGAAATGCCCTTCCGGATGTTCAGCTGCCACACATTGCTTGAGTCTGCGGGTTGAGAGATTCTGCAGCCGCACAATTTGATCTATGGCTTCACTTCACCTTCTACGGCCCCACAAATCATTTGTGGTCCGCACTTTTGGCAAGGATTCATTCTTGGTCATTTTGCGCACTCTATGAACTTTTTGAATTATTGTCAGGGCAACCATATTCTGCGGGCCGCACTTCTCGTCAATCATTTCTGGGATTCTACATAAGATTTGTGGCCACTGAGAGAATTTTACGGTCTGCACTTCTGGTCAGTTGCGCCCCTTCTGTCCTTGTGAGCCGGAACACTCCTTTTTGAGTTGGATTTCTTTATTAGAGTCCAAATCTCCAACATTAATGCAATTTGCACACTTCGATTAGTTCTGGGAACATAAGTTAACACTTTCAAACTAAAAGTAAAGCAAGAAGTTACTAAAACATTGTCAAAATCCACACTTATCAACTCCCCCAAACTTAAGTCTTTGCTTGTCCTCTAGAAAATAGATTTGTTCCCCCCTCCTTAGAGTGCAATGTCATACCATGCATTGTTATATGCATTCATAACATCATCAAGCCTCTGAGGGCACCCTATCATATCATTTTGGCCACTATGGGCAAATCATCAACGTATGCCAGCTGATCAGGTGGTGGTGCATATATAACGCCATAACCTTTTTATATATCCCATATATATATATATATATAACATACGCGTATATTATTCCATCTGGTCATGGGTCAATGTACATGTATAAATGCATAAGAAAAATAATATGCCTTAAGAAATACATTAATAAGATTTTCTCGGAATGTCATAAAAATAATATGCCTGTCGGATAAATTTTAGCAAATACGTATTTTTCTGAGACCCATGAACAGAAGATATAATAATAATTCACATGAGGAATCAAGAATATAGACACCCCTAATATTTCTATGAATAGAGTCATTTATGAAAATTGTGCGTTTGCTCGTTTCTTTCAGTATCATTTGGGTCATGCCAAAACGAAAGAAGGGATAGCCTTAACATACCTGAAGTAGGGAAAACTCCGTGTGATATTCTTGAGAAGGATTATACTGTATTCCCTTAGAATCGAAATATCCCGTTGCTAGTATAATATGGAGTGACTATCGTCCTTGGATTTGTATTCTGCATAAATTTCTTACCGAATGAACTTTGGCATTTATTCAACATAAGAGCTCTTTGCATTTGTATCACCCACTTACGTATTGGATTCTTGATACTTATTCAAGATAAGATTTCCTTGCATTTTTGCATATTGTATAACCCACTTACATAAAGAATATTGTATGATTCACGTTCAAGGCTTAAAGCTAAGGAAATCTTTCTAAATGTACTAATAAGTAGACACCTTGCCATGTCTCTTATGAGTCATGTAATGGCGTTTATTGCCAAATTCAGGGGCTGCCACGTTTTTGTGGTCAAGCCTTATCCGAAATCACCCTTAATTAACCACTAATCTCATAGTTAATTTGATAATCTCCCACTATCCAATAATTAATCAATTACCCACATAATTAAGAATTGTCTCAAATTACTTAAAATAGTACTCACTTTTAATACTCTTTGCGCACCTTACTATTATAGTCATGGGGTATCTTGTATGGTACTAGTCCATAAATACGGGGTATTATAGCTTGGACCGTAATTTATCCCCAAATTGCCAAACTTCGACGGAACTCAATTTCTTCTATTTGCTCACCCTCTCACCTTCGCGAATTAACTTATCACTTGTTTGAAATAACATAATACTTATAATCCCAAAATACTCTCATTCCCGAACTTACGTGATTAGCTTACGACGAAACTTTAACGTACGAAAATGCAGAATATAATATCTCATTTCCGAGCTTATATCAATTTACTTATGGCGTACTTTTATGTAGGAAAACATGGGGTGTAACATCATTCCCCCCTTTGGAACATTCGTCCTCGAATGTTGACTGGTGCACTTATCATTTTTAGGACTTGTGCCTTCCGAATACTTTAGTATTCTCCTTGCCAACTAGGCAACTGTTCTGTGAATAATTCCAAAGGCCAGGGCATTCCCCCCTTTAGGCCTCTTTCTCACACCATGACGTATGATCGGAATCCTTCAAATATCATAACTGTTGTTACCTTTTATCATGCATCTTGTACTACTTTGACCTTGTAAGTGCGCCCTTTCTCACTCTCCCTTTCTTATCCTTACTCATATCTTCCTAAACCCTGTTGATTTACTATACTTTATCTTACAACCTACTCATATCCATTTATATTGCTCGCAACCTTCTTTCAACTTGATTGCACCATAGATTTCCTTATGTTATTCTGGAACATCAAGCGAGACATCACATCGAATCTAACTCTTCTTTACTTTCTTAACTGGACCTCTCGATACCTAGAAATTATCGACTAGCAGATATGCCACTGATGATGCCGCTATCATTCCTAGATACCGAATCCCCACGCTTCTAGCCTTCTATCCGCAGTACGGACTATTCACAACCTTCTATATTTGAGTATCTCGTAGGTTTTTCACCTTTACCTTACATACCTTAAAATCTCACATCACATATTCTATATCTTTCATGACCTCCCTTCCACAGAGGTATGATTCACATCCACAACTTGAACCTCTATTATAATACTTGCACCTTTTTACATGATTCGGTGAGAGCTTTATACCGACTTCTTATGAGGTTGGTACTCTTCTAACTGGCTTTATCATAGATTCGTTATAGAATGTGGTTGTTGTACTATCTCTCGTGTACTTATGATATTACGGGTGATCTTGTAATGTTCTCACTCACGATTTCTATAATTTTATGGGTCTAATAATTAGACTCCTGATTTACTTAGTTGATGTAACCCTTTAGTTTCCTCTTCATTCTGATCAGCCTTTATGTAGGCTTAAGCTATCTTCCAATTTGCGGCCCTAGTATTAGTTATTACTTTAGCCTTTCATGGGCGCTGAGGGATATCCATGATACAATCCTCTAACAATTCAATTCTTCATCTATGACCTGGGCTCAATTCTTTCTTTTAACGTATACCAGAATCTTCTACAGATGTATATGCTGCAGGTATAAAACTCCAAACTCTTAAGTGCATTCATAACGTCACCAACTCGGGATCATTGATCGAATAATTCCTATCGTTCCTTCTTAGATTTCTTTAAAGTAAGCTATTACTTTTCCTGGTCTTTCTGCCCTCTTGTTGCATGCATACTTATCTTATTTTAGTTCCTACGCATGCCAGAGTTTTTGTGCAACTCATATGATCTCGAATATTACTTCTAATTTTACTTCCCATTCATTAGCCATGGTAGGTGCCATTTTCCTTTGGAGTTCTTGCTATGTTGTTGTGGGACTGTTGTTACACGACCATTTCCTCTTTAGGTCATTGTACTTAGGTTAAAGCTTTCTTCCTTACTTCCTCAGCTATTCTTTCGTTGTAGTACTTAGGGAGGATCCTCCGACTCTTATAAAACTATGAGCTTATTACATTGTATGCTTGACAGAATTTTTGATGTTCTTCCTCTCTTATTTAATGGACGTTGTTACTTATCTCCACGCTCTTGTGCTTGTAGGGTTGCTTCTGAACTTGATATTTTTACTGTCTTCCCAGTGACATTCTCTTTTATTTCTGTAATACTCAACATACGGTACTTTTAACTACCCCGACTCCTATCTGAGTATTTCTCAAGGTTACGGTGTCATATCTGCGAGACTGAATACCTTATGTTGGGGTTCACTATTTTTATCTTGCACGATCTATTGATTTATCTGTATCTTCTTGTCTAGCCATAACTAGGCTTCTCCTGATTCAACAACTGACTACTCGTTGGCCCATTCGCATATCAATATTCTGCGTAATCTTTCTTGGGTTATTTCCTTTGTCTTAACTTATGTCTCGCACTGACTTCTCATTTATCAATAACATCTTGGGTAGGGACCCTTACTTCCTTTCCTTGACGTCGTGTTTGCATAATATTCTAGAATCATAGCATATCTGTAGGCTTTGAATAAGTGCAATCTCGTCCCTTTTTCATTCTTATCACATTTTTCCTTTACCATTTCCATACTTACTAGAACCACTTAATTCTGACCTAATGCCACATCATACCATATTCCCCCCTTTAGGGGAGCACTAAGATTTAGTGCTATGATGATCTACGTATAGATATTTTACCCTCTCATTTTTTGCATGTTTTCACATCATCGATGATCCTTACTCGCCTCACGGTAATCCTTTAGTACCAAGGATAACAAAATTCCTTACTCACGAGGGTGACACATAGTGTAATTGGCACATACAGTCCCTTAAGTTTAACCTTACTCACCTTGCTTGCTTTAGGGAAGCGTCTTCCTAAATGACCATTCTCTGAATTTCTCATGAATCTTCTTTTGTTGTCCACTCTATTATCGCCGGAACGAAATCTGAAATTCTGATGATGCTGACTATTATCGAATCACTCAGTCCCTAATTCATGTTTAGTCTATCTTGTTCACCAGCCTATGCTGATTTCTATTATTCTGTGGTCTAACTTTTCCTTCCGGTAGTTGCGTTGGAGTCACAAACTT
>AWOL01S0033171.1:4781-24350 GCA_000715115.1 Nicotiana otophora
TGCTTGTGACTATGAAGTCCATGTCACTCCTAAAGAACCTGGTTCATCTAAGAAGGTACCAGTGAATAGCAAGGTGCGAGCCTTGGTATAAGAAAGTGGGGCTAAGGATGCTGAGATTGAGAGGCTGAAGAAAAGGTTGGCTGAGGTAGAGTCTGAGAGAGATGCTCTCAGAACTGAACTAGCAAGGGAAAAGGAGAAGAATGATGGCATTCTTCAGGATATGCTGAAACTCCTCCAAGCCAAAAACTAAGCACCTAGTTCTTCCAAACCCTAAACTTCTAGCCCAGTGTAGACCTTTCAATGATCCAGTTTGGATGTTTTGTTTGCTCATGTTTTTAGTAATTTTATTTCTTTTTATGCTTTGTGGAAGAATCGTATCAATCATCAATGAAATTCACTATTTTTGCTCTAACTATTTGTTTATATTTCTTTGATGGTTAAAATTTTTAGCTTGATCTATGATGATTAATCCATGATTGTATTTGAAGTAGCCCTAGTGGCCATGAGTAAGTTTTAAAATCTGGTTATCTCACATTTTTTATGCAATTTTTCGATGATGCCAAAAGGGGGAAAAAGGTTGTGCTTTACACTTTGAACAGTGATGTTTATAACCTAATGAACCTGGTCCTTGATGATAAGTGATAAAAAGGAAAAATATTTCTAACATTGTATTGATGTTGAGCTAAGTTGAAAGAGGGCCTAAGCTTATGGAAGCACAGAGTTTGTCATCATCAAAAAGGGGGAATTTGTTGGCCCAAGTAAAAGATAGTTTTGAAGATTTACAAAGGAATTCAGGGATGAACCGGGTCCATCACTGGTAGGCATTGACACGGGCAGATTCAAAGCACGTGAGATGCACATGCAGGAGATAAACGAAATCTGGCATAATAATAGATATCTCCTGATCGAAAAGATTGCATAATGGATAAGGAGAAGGACTCCTTACTCAACGAGAATATTATCCAAGATAAGGAAGGAGTTAGGAGTTGAGATTAACTAGAACTCTTCCACCAAGGAAGAGTAGTATTAGAATTCTAGTTATTTTCTACTCTACTAACTCTATAAATGGCAGGATGTTCTCATTCTACAGGGGACGCACAAAAGCAGAAGTTAAACATGAATTGAGAGCAAAATAGCAATGCATTTTGCAAGCAGTTCGTGTGTGATTCAAGTGTGCAAAACTTAAGCTACATGAACCAGATAGAAGAACCAGCTCCAAGTGTCTGTCTTTTATTCTAGTTCTTTTGTAGTAGGTGTTTTCATATTGTACCTTTCAGCTTTATCCAGAGGCAATTGTAATAGGTACTTAGAGTATTCAAGTTAGAGTTAACTTGAAGTTGTCGCAGCAGTTAGAGGCTGGTTGCCACAACGGGATTAGAGTTAATACTAGGTTTACAAAAGTGCTTTGTAAATGCAGTTTTTGGCTCAGTGATTAAGTGGAGAGTTTGGAAAAATCCTACTGGGAAGTAGGTCGTGGTTTTTTCACCTTTTGAGCCAGGTATTTTCCATGTAAAAATCTCTGTGTTTTTTATTTTATGTACTTATTATTCCGCAACAGTAGTAGTTAGAACAGATAGAAGAACCAAGTCCTTCTATAATCTGTGCACGCGAAAAATTGGACACCACACAAATCACCCCCTCTTGTGTAGTATTGAAGTTAAAACATCAAATTTCATGACATTTATATCAGAAATAGTATTTATCCGTAGCAACTAGGACACTTAAAATGGCACTATTAAGGTGTAAATTCTATAACATATGTATATATTTTAAAAAAAGTTACAAATTGGAAATATTCCTTTTTAGCAGAAAATGTTAAATTGAACGGATTTGCTGGTTTATTTGCTCTGTTTGTAAGAGAAACCAATGACAATAACGATAAACCTCAGTTTAAACAAGATAAAGCTAAATTATATGAACTTATCTTATAAGTGGCATATTACTAACATAACTTAAATAAACTATGTTCTCATAAATTGAGTTGGTCAAAGAAAATAAGGTCATATTTAGGAGCTATTTAAATTGCAGTAAATAAATGCAAATCCGATGCTTGTAATATACTTTGGATGTTGTGTAATTCTTCTTGGATTGTATTGCATTAATAATTAACGTTTATGTTAGAGACGTTTCTAACTAAGTATATATATCTTAGCCCTGAACTCATAAAAAAATTTTGTTTCACCGCTTTTATATGTTCGTGCTCCATTCTTGAGTTATATCAATCTTTCTTTATGTCCCAAGGATGCCATAAAATATATGCTTTCACAGCCCCTGATCATATTTACCAGTTGTCTCATCTCAATATTCTTTCTTTTTTGTTGAAGGTTTCTTGTGTTGAAAGAATAACAAGAATAATTCTAACTTTTCTGTTAAAAAGAAGACTTAATTATATTAAGTTGGGCATGCACGGTCAGAAGATACACCCTCCTCAAAGTTTTATTCACCTAATGAACTTTCCATGATTAAAAAAAGACCTCCGATCGTTTGATAAGATATTTTCTCCTCATTTTGATTTAACATCCAGAAAAGAGAAACTAATCCTCTTAATGTTTATCTGACTGAATTTTGTATAAGTGTGGTCACACCATTCTTAGATTTATATTGACGAGGTAAGGCCTCATCTCCCTCTTGCTTGTATAAATGATAAATGAACTTTTTAATATACAACAACGGGTTTGCTTAGCATCTTCACAAGTTCTAACGACTCGATCGGTCGTATTGTGTAATTGCACCCCGTTACCCCTTTTATTGCTTCACATATATGAGTTTATGCTTTTATGACTTGCACGGTTGATTAATTTCATTCCGGGAGGCTTCCGAGTTGATTTGGGCTCTTGATTCTAGACTTAGAATCTTTAATTTGAAAATATTGACCAAACTTTGACTTTTGTGAAAACGACCCCGAAATTATATTTTTATGACTCTGATAGCTTCGTATCGTGATTTCGTATTTGGGCGTATGCCCGAAAATAATTTTGGAAGTCCGTAGGTTGATTTGTGTTGTTTGCCAGAATTTGACAATTTTAAGTTGAAAGTTTTGACCGTATGTTGACTTTTAGCTATTGAGCTCGAAAATTGATTTTAGGACTTGGAATAGGTCCGTTATGGCATTTAGAATTCGTCTGCATAATTTGGCGTCAATTGGAGTTGAATTCGTAGGAATCAGACGCGTAGTTATAATTTTAGAAGTTCTTTAAATTCTCTTTGAAAATCATGCGTTTTAGAGTTGAATTTGTAGTTTTAGATGTTATTTTTGTATTTGATCGCGCGAGCAAGTTTGTATGATGTTTTTAGACTTGTTTGGATGTCTGGTTTGGAGCGTCGAGGGCTCGGGTGAGTTTCGGACGCTTAGCGAAGTGTTGATAGTATTGAAGTTTGTTGGTTTTTTTTGCAGGCCTCTAATCTCGAATTTGTGAGATTTTTGTTCGCATTTGCGAAGTCAGGCCAAGCCTGTTGTGTTCGCATTTGCAAACTCTTTTGGGATGGGCTAGGATCGCAATTGCGATGATTGTGTCGCAATTGCGAGGGCAACAGTGATCACAAATGAAATCTAACCTTCGCATTTGCGAAGATTCCTTCAAGCTGTCAGTGCTGCAATTGCGAGGCTTTGTTCGTAATTGTGACATCTGCAACTGATCAAATAGTTGGGAGACGGGATTTTTGAGTTCATTCTCATATTTTTGAACCCTAGGCTCGGTAGGAGACGACTTAGAGAGGGGATTCTCACCTACAAACCTTGGGTAGGTGATCCTAATCTATTTCTAATAATATTTCATCAATTTATCTTAGATTTTAACATCCAAATCATGTGAATCAAAGTAGAAATTTATGAAACTTTGTCAAGTTTTTGAAAAATAAGAAATTGAGTTTTGAGAGTCGATTTGACTCAAATTTTGAAACTAATCGCATATATGAACTCGTGGGGTCATGGGTAGATGGAATCTATCATTGGACCCAGGTTTTGACTGGGCGAGCCCCAGGTTGACTTTTGTTGACTTTTTGAAAAAAGTATAAAATATTAACTTTATCTATTGCAATTGAATTCCCTAGCATTGTTTGATGTTATTGAGTCGATTTTAGTTAGATTTGAGCCTTGTGGAGGCGGATTTTAAGAGAAAAGCTATTCTAAGTATTGAATTGGCGTAATTGAGGTAAGTGTCTTGCCTAACTTCGTGTGGGGAAACTACCCTTTAGGATTGGTATTGTTTGATTCAATTGTGCTAAGTGAAATCCGTGTACGCAAGGTGATGAGTGGGTATACGGGTTGTACGTAGTATTTGACCGGTTTAGGCTACTTAGACTATTTTCATGCTTTAATTGAAATGCCATATTATGTTCTAGATTCTCATAGTTAAATCATCCTTAATTGTGTTAGACTATCCTTAAATGCTTTAGTTGAATTGTTTAGTAATTATCCTACATCTTACTTGCTAAATTTCTCTCATGCTTTAGTTGAACCTGTTGCCCCTTTATTGTCACATGTTACCTCTTCATTGTTAATTATTATTGTTGAATTAATTGTTCATGTTGCCCTTTTATTTGTCGACTTTTGTTATTTGATACTTATTGTTGAAGATTGTTTCCTTTATTGTGAGTTCGTCTTATCTAATATTGTGGTCACACATTATTTTTCCCATTGTTGAGTTATTTGATGTTGAGGTTGTGGAAGTTATTAATACGCTGAGGCAAGATTGGTTATTGTTGAAACATCTATCCTATTCCGCATTTCCATCCATTATTGTTGTTGATATTCTCGTATACGTTGTGTTGGAGCCATGGGCTATTATTGTGGAAACATTGCTATTGTTATTGTTGGCATGTTGTGATATGTGGGCACTTGTGGTGCGATGTTGTTATAATGATATGATTTTGATGCGTGTATAAGGCTTGGGTTGATGTGCATGCGGCGGTATAAGGTGGTACTTATGTGCGTGTTGCTTGTAGGGGAACTACGTGAAGCCACGCGGCGTCATAATATGGGCTAACGTACGTGTAGCTATTTCGGGAAAATTATTTTCAAAACCTATTTTCAAATGCAAGGCTCACGTGGCGTCATAAGGAAGGATTATGATTTGAATTGAGAAATGTGAATACGAGGCGGTACCTCGGTTGTTATTATTGATTATACGAGGCGGTACCTTGATTTTGATTTCATTACACATGAGGCGGTACCTCGTTGTGTTTCTCGCTGTTATTTCTTGTTGCAAATTGTCGTGGAAGGAATATTTCTTGTTGCTCCATTCGTTATCATTCTAGTCGGTGTAATCCGTACATGATCTTTGTATCACTTTAGTTGTTTCTTTCAAGTTATTTCTATTGTTGATTTTCTCGGTTTTAGATCATGCTATCATCTTGTTCCGTATTAGTTGCTTTCTTACTTCCTATTTTATATCCGTATTTTATTTCATACTATCTATTTCATATCCTAGTAGGTATCTTGACCTAGCCTCGTCACTACTCTACTGAGGTTAGGCTTGATACTTACTGGGTACCGTTGTGGTGTAATCATATTATGCTTCTACACATCTTTTTTGCAGATCTAGGTACGTCTGCTCGTGCCGATAGATAGAGAGTCTTGCTAGCTACAATACCAAAGACTTCAAGGTATGCCTGTTCGGCGTCCGCAGGCCTCCAAGGCACCTTCCCTTATTTTCTTTATTGTTGTATTTTCTTTACGAACAGTGATGTAGTAGCACTTTAGTAGCATTCTATATAGCTTATGACTCAGTTCCACCGATTTTGGGGTGTGAAATTGTGAGATTTTATTTACAGACGGTTTTATCTATTATTTAGTCACTTTCAGTATCTTGTATTTATACATTTGTTTAGTGGTTGCTATTTGTTAGGCTTACTTAGTTGTAGAGACCAGGTTCTATCATGACATCCTTTGGAGGGGATTTGGGGTCATGACAAGTTGGTATCAGAGTTCTAGGTTCATAGGTGTTACGAGTCATAAGCAGGTTTAGTAGAGTCTTGCGGATCAATACGGAGACATCTGTACTTATCTTCGAGAGGCTACAAAACTATTAGGAAAACTTCACTTCTTTGATTCCTTATCGTGTGAATTGGTTGATTTAGAAAACCAAATCATTGACTTTCTATTCTCTCATAGATGGTGAGGATACGCACAACAGGATCGGACGATCAGACACCCGCACCCTCTTTTAGAGTCGCGAGAGGCTGGGGCGGAGGGCAAGGACGGGCACAGGGTGTAGCCAGAGCACCTGCCCGAGCTGCGATAGAGGAGATACCAGTAGCTCCAGTCGGGGGTTAGACACCCGAGGCGCCTATTGCCTCCCTAGTACTTCAGGAGACCCTCGCACAGTTCATGAGCATGTTCAACATCTTAGCTGAGACAAGGTTGATCCCACCTGCACCAGCCACATCTCAGGCTGTGTGAGGAGCACAGACTCCAGCGGCTCGTACCCTAGAGCAGCGGGTCAAGGTTGATCAGGTCCCAGAGGTCATACTGGTACAGCCTGTTACTCCAGTTCAGCCCGTGGTTAGGGCATCAGCATCTGAAGAGGAGAAGCTTAGGCTCGAGAGGTTTAAGAAGTACCACCCTCCTACTTTCAGTGGTTTGGCTTCAAAGGATGTGCATGGGTTTCTTGAGGAGTGTCATCGCATTCTCTGCACTATAAGCATTGTGGAGACAAGTGGGGTTGCCTTTACTACGTTCCAATGTAAGGGGGCAGCGTATCAGTGGTGGCGAGCGTACGAGGTAGGTAGCCCAGTCGAGGCAGCTTCACTTACACGGGATCGATTTTCAGAGTTTTTCTTGAGAGAATTTGTTCCTCATACTCTTCGAGATTCTTGGCATGCGGAGTTTGAGAGGCTGTGCCAGGGTACCATGTCAGTGTCAGAGCAGCTTAGGCTCAAGAGATTCAAGAATTACCACCCTCCTACTTTCAGTGGTTTGGCTTCAAAGGATGCACATGGGTTTCTTGAGGAGTGTCATCGCATTCTCTACACTATGGGCATTGTGGAAACGAGTGGGGTTGCCTTTACTACGTTCCAATGGAAGGGAGCGGCGTATCAGTGGTGGCGGGCATACGAGGTGGGTAGCCCAGTCGAGGCAGCTTTACTTACATGGGATCGATTTTCAGAGTTTTTCTTGAGAGAATTTGTTCCTCAGACCCTTCGGGATTCTTGGCACGCGGAGTTTGAGAGGCTGCGCTAGGGTACCATGTCAGTATCGGTGTATGTTGTCTGATTCAGTGATTTGTCCAAGCATGTACCGGCCTTGGTTGCCACAGTCAGAGAGCGAGTCTGTCAATTTATAGAGGGGCTCAACCAGAGTATCAGATACAGTATGGCCAGGAAGTTAGAGTCGGACACTCCGTATCAGCAGGTGGTTGAGATTGCACGGAGGTTTGAGGATATGCGAGACCCTGATAGAGAGGAAAGGGAGGCCAAGAGGCCTCGTGGCACAGGGGGATTTAGTGGTGGTCACGCTGCATCTTCATCTCGTCATGGTAGGGGCTATGTGAGCCACCCACTTCATTCAGCACTTCCAACTTCTAGTGGTGCTCCAGTTTTATCAAGGTCCCCGGTTGCACACTTTGCTCATCCACTTTCTAGTGCACCTCTATCATGGGGTGGCTTCAGCGGTCAGTCTAGCCGACCAGGTCCGAGCCAGTCCCAGCCGCCACGCCTACCGAGAGCTTTTTTTGAGTGTGGTTATACATTTCACATGGTCAGAGACTACCCAGACTCAGTAGGGGTGCACCTTCTCAGACTACTCAGGCTCCCTAGCTGCATTTATGCACCCGATAAACAAAGCTAAGTGATGTCTTGATTTGTTCGTCATTGTGTTTATTGATGACACCTTGGTGTACTCCCGTAGTCGAGAAGATCATGAGCAGCATTTGAGGATTATGCTCCAGACCTTGAGGGAGAATAAGTTATATGCAAAGTTCTCAAAGTGTGAATTCTTGTTTGATTCGGTGACGTTTTGGGTCATGTGGTGTCGAGTGAGGGGATCAAGGTAGATCCGAGAAGATTGAAGCAGTGCAGAGTTAGCCTAGACCATCTTCAGGTACTGAGATTCGGAATTTTCTTGGTTTGTCCGGGTATTACCATTTATTCGTAGAGGGTTTCTCATCTATTGTTGCACCTATGACCAGATTGACCCAGAAGGGTGCTCCGTTCAGGTGGACCGAGGAGTGCGAGGAGAGCTTTCAAAAGCTCAAGATTGCTTTGACCAGAGCGCCAATATTGGTTTTTCCTACAGGCTCGGGGTCTTATACTGTGTATTGTAATGCGTCACATATTGTCCTTGGCGCGGTGTTGATGCAAGACAGCAGGGTGATTACCTACGCGCCTCGACAGTTGAAGACTCACGAGAAGAACTATCCAGTCCACGATTTGGAGTTGGCAGACAGTTTTCATGCATTGAAGATCTGGCGACATTATTTGTTTGGTCTTTACCGACCATAGGAGTCTACAACATCTGTTCAAACAGAAGGATCTTAACTTGCGGCATCGGAGATGGCTAGAGTTTCTTAAGTACAATGATATTACCATTCTATATCATCCCAGGAAGGCCAATGTGGTGGCCCATGCCTTGAGTCGAAAGACGGAGAGTTTGGGTAGTTTAGCATATCTACCGGTAGCAGAGAGACTAATAACATTGGAGGTTCAGGCCTTAGCCAACCAATTTGTTAGATTGGATGTTTCGGAGCCGAGTCGAGTTTTGGCTTATATGGTTTCCCCGTCTTCCCTTTATGATCGTATTAAAGAGTGTCAGCATGATGAACCCCCTCTGCTTGTCCTCAAGTACATGTTCAGTACGGCGATGCCAAGGAGGTCACTATTGGGGATGACGGTGTGTTACGGATGCAGGGAAGGCTATGTGTTCTCAATGTAGATGGTTTGCGTGAGTTGATTCTCCAGGAGGTTCACAGTTTGCGGTATTCCATTCATCCGGGTGCCACCAAGATGTATCAAGACTTGAGGAAGCACTATTGGTGGAGAAGGATGAAGAAGGACATAGTGGAGTATGTTGCTCGGTGCCTAAATTGTCAGCAAGTGAAGTATGAGCACCAGCGGCCTGGTGAATTGCTTCAAAGGCTAGAGATTCCAGAGTGCAAATGAGAGCGGGTTACTATGGATTTTGTTATTGGGCTACCACGTGCTCAGAGGAAGTTTGATGTAGTATGGGTGATTATGGATAGGTTGACCAAGTCGGCCCATTTCATTCTAGTGGTGACTACTCATTCTTCATAACAGCTGTCTCGGGTTTATATTCGCGAGATTGTCAGACTTTATGGCGTGCTGGTATCCATCATCTCTGACCAGAGTACGCAGTTTACATCGCGATTCTGGAGGGCCGTACAACGTGAGTTAGGCTCGCAGGTTGAGTTGAGTACAATATTTCACCCTCAAACGGACAGACAGTCCGAGCGCACCATTCAGATATTGGAGGATATGCTTCGTGCGTGTGTGATGGAGTTTGGGGGTACTTGGGATCAGTTCTTGGCGCTTGCAGAGTTTCCCTACAACAACAGCTACCAATCGAGCATTCAGATGGCTCCATATGAGGCCTTGTATGGGAGGCAATGTCGGTCTTCGATGGGTTGGTTTGCGCCGGGTGAGGCTAGGCTATTGGGTACATACTTGGTTCAGTATGCTTTGGAAAAGGTTAAATTAATTCAAGATCAGCTTCGTATAGCCTAGATAGAAGTGTTATGCAAATCGAAGGGTTCGTGACGTTGCATTCATGGTTGGAGAGCGGGTCGCTCCGGGTTTCGCCCATCAAGGGTGTTATAAGGTTCAGAAAGAAGGGCAAGTTAAGCCCTAGGTATATCAGACCTTTTGAGATTCTTGAGAGGATTGGAGAGGTGGCCTACAAGCTTGAACTACCACCTAGTCTAGCTGCAAATCATCCAATATTCCATGTTTCTATGCTCCGGAAGTATCGCGGTGATCCGTCTCATGTGTTAGACTTCAGCTTAGTCCAGTTGTACAAGATTTTGTCTTATGTTGAGGAGCCGGTGGCCATCTTGGACCGACAGGTCCAGAAGTTGAGGTCAAAGGATATCACTTTAGTGAAGGTTCAATGGAGAGGTCATCCGGTCTAAGAGGCGACCTGAGATATTGAGCACGACATGCGGAGTCGGTATCCTCATCTATTCACCACTTCAGGTATGTCTTTATGTATGTTCGAGGACAAATGTTTGTTTTAAGAGGTGGAGAATGTAATGACCCGGTCGGTCGTTTTGTGTAATTGTGTCTCGTTACCACTTTTATTGCTTCACATATGCGACTTTATACTTTAATAACTTACGAGGTTGATTAGTTTCGTTCTAAGAGGCTTTCAGGTTGATTTGGACCTTCGGTTATAGACTTAAAATCTTTAATTTGAAAATATTAACCAAACTTTGACTTTTGTGAAAATGACACCGAAACTGTATTTTTATGACTCCGATAGCTTCGTATCGTGATTTCGGACTCGGGCGTATGCCCGAAATTAATTTTGGAAGTCTGTAGGTTGATTTGTGTTGATGTATCGGAATTTGGCAATTTTAAGTTGAAAATTTTGACCGTAGGTTAAATTTTATCTATTGAGCTCGGAAATTAATATTTGGACTTAGAATAGGTCCGTTATGGCATTTAGAACTTGTCTGCAAAATTTGGCATCATTCAGAGTTGAATTGATAGGAATCAGACGCGTAGTTGTAATTTTAGAAGTTCTTGAATTTCTCTTTGCAAATCATGCGTTTTAGAGTTCAATTCGTAGTTTTAGAAGTTATTTTTTGTGTTTTGATCGCGCGAGCGAGTTTATATGATGTTTTGGAGTCCCGAGAACTCGGGTGAGTTTTGGATGCTTTGCAGAGTGTTGATAGGATTTAGGTTTGCTGGTTTTTTCTGCAGGCCTCTTATCTCGCATTTCCGAGATTTTGGTTCGCATTTGCGAAGTCAGGTGATAAGTGGGGATTTTGACTACTTTTTAACGCCTTTTATCTTTAGTTTTAGTCTAAAAGCATTGAAGTGTGTTCCCGAAACTAATGAAATTATGCAAAATTGCAGGAATGCTGGAAGTTGGACTCCCGAGATGAAATCCAACTCAAAGAGGAGTAGTCCAAAGCACAAGGCAATAAAGGCCGCAGAAGCACAAATGTGCGGTCCACAGAAGAAATTGTGGACAACAGAATTCCATCTATGGACGCAAACAAAGAGAATATATCTAGAAGACATTTGTGCAAAGTGCGTACCGCACATAAATTATGCGGCCGCAAAGCTGGGCTAAGATTTGAAGATCAGAGAGTATGCAAAACGACCAAGTCAGTAGCCTCAGTGAATTGCGGACCGCATAAGAATTGTGCGGCCGTAGAAGAGTGCCTTGCGGCCGCATGCCTTAATCTTCGGACCGCAGAAGAGTTGCCTTTCGGCCGCAGTTCAGAAATATGTGGCCGCAGAACTCTAGCTCCTGCCAGATGAAGAATTCTACGGACCGTACATGGAATTGTGTGGCCGCAGAACCTCCCGAGGGGCATTTTTATCCGAGATTTTTAGCCTTATATAAATAGACGAGTTTCACAAAATTAGGTCAAGTTTGAACCTCTGAAGTTGCTGTAGCTGTTTTTCTTTACTATTTTAGGAAGTTTTACTTTGTTTTGGTGTATTTATAATAGATTTAATCATTTTAAGCTTTCATTATGAGTTTAATTAGTATTTCTCCCTTATTTTCTTCAAACCCCATTATGAGTAGCTAGATTTTTACTGGGGTTGTGACCCAACCCTAGTGTGTAAACCTTATGGGTATCTAATTTAGTGCTTGTTTATGATTGGGTGTTGATTATTTAACCTAGTTCATGCTTCAATTTTAGAATTAATGGTTGCAAATATTGATTCATGCCTATTTGACTTAGCCTCTACTTGATAAAGATAGACCTAGTCTAGGATAACTTAACTAACAAGGAATTGGGTTAATCGAGAGATTGATTAACCCAATTAAAGGGTTAAACCTAGAGATAGTAATAACTCGACCTTAGCTTTTATCAACTATTTTGGGTGATACCTATTTGGTCTTGAGAAAGCCAGAGCGGGCAAAATCACTCTCTGACCGAGAGGTAATTAGTGGATAATTTAGAGTTGATAGCTATAATATTCCCCAATCAACAAAACAAGTATTAACGTCTTTATCCCATTAGGAAAACACCTAGGTAATGGTCATAGCCCTAGGCTTTTTATCCATTTGGAAAAACCATAAAAAAAAAAATTATCTCTAATCTTCTCTCTTTATTTTTGCAATCATTAGAGCAAAATTAGAAATAGAAAACAAATCTTTATTGTGGAAGTGCAATCTAGAAAATCCAATTGCTTAATTCGAAATATATACCCCTAACTCCCATCTTAGCTCCCTGTGGATTTGACCCCGACTCTTAGTTGGGTTTCTATTATTGTTACGACCGTTTCATACCTCTTTTGAGGTATGCTTTGGACATGATCAATTTTTGGCGTCGTTGCCGGGCAGTTAAAAACAATGTTAGCTATATATTTGGGTATGTTTTTGGAATATCTTCTTTTACTTCTGTGTTACTAACTTGTTTGAGAAATCATAGGTACAACCATGGCAAACAATGAGCGCAAAAATATTGATTTGGAGGATGCGGACATCGAGGATGAGCAAATTGATGAGGTTCCTCTTGAACCTCAAGCCAATAGAAGAGGACGAGTGCCTCATGACAATGTCCCCGCTCCACCCCCACCTCCACTACGAGCGGCTCCACACTGGGTGTTACCCAATGAAGAAAATGCTAGTGCAATAGTCCCTCCCCGTATTAGGGCGGGCAACTTTCAAATCACCAATGTGATGCTCACTTTTCTATAGAAATGATGTTTCTTCACCGGTGCTCCTAGTCAAAATGCATACAAACATTTGAAGGGGTTTATGGACACTTGTTGGGGGAGCAAACAAACAAATATCTCCGAGGATGCATTGAGGCTAAAGCTTTTTCCTTTCTCTCTACGGGGGAAAGCTTTAGATTGGTTTGAACGTTTGCCGAACTATTCCATTCACACTTGGGATGAGTTGGCGGAAAAGTTTATTTCTAAGTTCTTCTCTCTGGGGAACATGGCTACACTTCAGGATGAGATTTTGGCGTTCAAGCAAGAGCCAAACAAACCACTACATGAGATATGGGAACGCTACAAAACAATGGTTAAGCAATGTCCCAATAACGATACGCTGGAGAATATGATTCAACAAACTTTCTATCATGGGATCAACACAACCAACCAATGTGTAGTGAATCAACTTGCCGGTGGGAACTTCATGACTACGTCTTATGCGGAGGCGTGTTAGATTTTAGATGAAATGGTGGAAACATCATCAGCATGGCAATCCCGGGCTAATGTTCCACAAGGTGATCCCAACGTGATTCACCTTCACAAAGAGTTACATGACCATGGGCAAGCCATTGCCGAATTGAATACCACCATAAATCAATTAGCAAAGGCTCAACTTCAACAAGTGCAAAATCCTAAGCAAGTCAATTCCATAGAGGGAGTGAACATGATGGTGAACAAAATAAGGACCAAGGGTCCACAAGTGCAACATCGAGTAGAGAATTATGTGCAAGTGGATAGTGGTTTTGATCAAGATGATTCTTACAATGAACAAGAGGAGAAGGTGCAATATGTGAACAACTTTCAAGGGAAACGAAACAATTTCCAAGTCCCAAACCAACAACAATAGCGACCTCAAAACAATCAAGGCAATTGGAATTCTAACAACCAAGGAAACTCGAATGGTAGAAACAATCAAGGAAATTGGAGTGGCAATAATCAAGGAAATTGGGGGAGGGGTAACAATCAAGGCGAATGGAACAATAATCAAGGCAATCGGGGTCGGGTTTTCAAAGGCGCGCGATGTATCAACAACCGAGCAACCCGCCTCTTTATCCTTCCCGTGGTCTTAGTTCGTCAAATAATGAAATGGGGCGTATTGAGAACATGTTCAAGAAAATGATAGAAAAGAATGCCGATTCGGATGCCCAACTTGCCTCACACAATACATCGATCCGCAACTTAGCATTTCAATGGGGAAAATCTCTCAATCTCTAAATTCTCATCCTAAGGGGGCACTAACAAGTGACACGGTGGTAAACCCAAAGGGTGAAAATAACACGGGGCATGCCATGACCGTTACTACAATAAGTGGAAGAGGTGGGAATGTACCCACCTCAAGTCAAAAGCAACTTATGGATGATGAGAAAGTGGTACAAGAAGAAGATCTCCCGAAAAGTATGGTGCAATCAAATGATGATATTAGGATTGATATTGATGATAGTGTGGAAGAGACTCAAGAGGAGGTGAACCCATCAAGGGATCACATTATTGACATACCAGAGCTGGTAGTGCAAAAGGCTAAGGCACCATTGCCTAAGCCTCAACCTCTATACTCTCAAAGACTTGCCAAACAAAATGGCGAGAATCAATTCAAAAGGTTCACTCAAATGATGAAGAGTCTCTAAATCAATGTGCCATTAGTTTAAGCTTGGGAACAAATGCCCAGTTATACAAAATTTATGAAAGATTTCGTGACGATGAAGCGATCAATAAATTTTGAAACTATTAAAGTCACTCATCAAGTGAGTGTAATTGTGCATTCAATGGCTCCTAAGTTGGAGGATACCGGTGCTTTCACGATTCCTTATACAATTGGAAGTGCCGAGTTTGCTAAAGCTCGTTCTGATCTTGGGGCAAGTATCAATTTGGTGTCCTATTCAGTTTTCAAGACCTTGGGAATTGGGAAACCAAGACCCACCTCTATGAGATTGCAAATGGCCGATCGTACCATGAAACGACCTTTGGGAGTGATTGAAGATGTTTTGGTTTGTGTTGACAAATTTATTCTTCCGGCAGATTTTGTCATTCTAGATTATGAAGTTGATTATAAGGTGCCGATTATTCTTGGAAGACCTTTCCTTGCCATGGGGAATTCTTTTTGTGATGTTGAATACGGAGAACTCACCTTTCGGGTGGGTGATGAAAAAGTGGTATTCCATGTGTGTAAGTCCATGCGGCAACCAAATAACAACGAGGTGTGCTCTTTTGTGAACTTGATGACCGATGTTATTGTTGATGATACAAGTGCCACAATCAATGTTGGTGATATGTTGGAATCCGTTTTTCTCAACTTTGATGATTACGAGATGGATGGCTTCATGGAATGTGTGAACTCCTTGCAAGGAATTGGGTCGTACAATTATGCACCCTGGAAACTATCTTTGGATCCTGAAAATAGGACAACTCCTCCCACAAAGCCGTCCATTGAAGAGCCTCCTACCTTGGAGTTGAAGCCATTTCCTCCATATCTTTGGTATGAATTTCTTAGCTCTTGTTCTACTTTATTGGTTATTCTTTCCTCTTGTTTGACTAACGTGCAGGTAGATTCTATATTGGCGGTGCTACATAAGAGGAAGAAGGTTATTGGGTGGACATTGGTGGATATTCGGGGCATAAGCCCCTTATTTTGCATGCACAAGATCAACTTGGAGGAAGGTGCCAAACCATCTATTGAACAACAAAAGATACTCATTGAAGCTATGAAAGAAGTTGTCAGAAAGGAGATTATCGAGTGGTTGGATACAGGTGTTGTCTACCCCATTTCCGATAGTTTGTGGACTTCTCCGGTTCAATGTGTCCCGAAGAAGAGGGCATGACGGTGGTCACCAATGACAAGAATGAGTTGATTCCTATAAGAACGGTGATCGGTTGGAGAGTGTGTATGGACTATCACAAGCTCAACAAAGTCACTAGGAAGGATCATGTCCCACTTCCTTTCTTAGATCAAATGCTTGATAGATTGGCCGACCATGCTTTCTATTGATTTCTTGATGGGTATTTGGGTTACAACCAAATCCTTATTGCTCCGTATGATCAAGAGAAAAAACAATTTACATGTCCCTACGATACTTTCGCCTTCAAGCGAATGCCATTTGGTTTGTGCAATGCACCAGCGACTTTTTCAAAGGTGTATGATGGTTGTCTTCATGGACATTGTGGAGGACTACCTTGAAGTTTTTATGGATGACTTCGCGGTGGTTGGAGATTCTTTTGATGATTGTCTTGCAAATTTAGATAAAGTGTTGGCAAGATGTGAAGAAACAAATTTGGTATTCAATTGGGAGAAATGTCATTTCATGTTCGAGGAAGGCATTGTCCTTAGCCACAAAATATTAAAGAATGGAATTGAAGTTGTCAAGGCAAAGATTAAGGTGATTTCAAAACTTTCACCTCCAACTTCAGTGAAGGGTGTGTGGAGTTTCTTAGGCCACACAAGATTTTACCAGCGTTTCATCATAGATTTCTCTAAGGTGGTAAACTTGTTGTGCAATCTTCTTAAGAAAGATGCTAAGTTTAACTTCAATGGTGTTTGGATGAAAGCCTTTGAATTGTTAAAGTTCAAGTTGACAACTACTCTCATCATCACCGCTCCAAATTGGAGTGTCCCTTTTGAACTCATGTGTGATGCAAGTGACGTAGCGGTTGGGGATGCTTTGAGGCAACGTATCAACAACATTTTTCATCCGGTCTACTATGTTAGAAGACCATGAATTGTTTCCAAGTCAACTATACGGTTACGGAGAAAGAACTCCTTTCCATTGTGTTTTCAATTGAGAAGTTCCGCCCATACTTGATGAGTACAAACGTTATTGTCCACACGGATCATGCGGCACTTTGTTATCTTATGAGTAAGAAAGATTCCAAAGCTCGGTTGATGAGATGGGTGCTTTTGTTGCAAGAGTTTGATATTGACATCCAAGATCGAAAAAGGAGTGAACATCAAGTGGCGGACCACTTGTCTCGTTTGGAGGAGGAGGGGAGGGCGCATGATGGCCTTGAAATCAATGACTACTTCCTCGATAAGCAACTCTTGGCTATTTCAATGAAAGAGGTGCCATGGTTCGCAGATCTATCAAATTTTCTTGTTTGTTGAATCATCTCGGACGAGTTCTCTTCAAACCAAAGGAAGAAGCTCAAACCGGATTGTCAAGATTATTATTGGGATAAACCATACCTTTTACGGATTTGTACGGATGGGGTGATTAGAAGATGTATACCGAAAGAAGAGCAAGGTGCAATTCATGGGGCTTATCATTCTTTGCCATATGGTGGTCACCATGGTGGAGTAGGAACGGCTGCTAAAGTGCTAAGTTGCGGGTTCTATTGGCCCACTCTTAACAAGGACGCTAGTGAGCTAGGGAAAAGATATTATGAATGTCAACGAGCAGGTAGAATCTCAAAGAAAATGAAATGCCCCTCACCACAATTTTGGAGATTGATATTTTCGATGTGTGGGATATTGACTTCATGGGTACTTTTGTGAGTTCTTGAGGAAACACCTACATTTTGGTCGCCGTGGATTATGTGTCCAAATGGGTGGACGCCGTTGTTCTACCCAACAATGAAGCGAGAAGTGTGGTGGCATTCTTGAAGAAGAATATTTTCACAATGTTTGGTAGTCCAGGGACTATTATAAGCGATGTGGGGTCACATTTTTGCAACAAGGCTTTCGACACTTTACTTATCAAGTATGGTGTTACTCATAAAGTCACAACTCCCTATCATCCACAAGCTATCGGTCAAGTGGAAGTCCCCAACCGGGAGATAAAGAGTATTTTGTCCAAAACAGTGAATGCTAACCGGACGGATTAGTCCAAGAAGCTTGATGATGCATTATGAGGTTATCGGATGGCTTACAAAACACCTATCGGAATGTCGTTGAACCGGTTGGTGTTCGGAAAAGTTTTTCATCTTCCAGTGGAACTTGAGCACAAGACTATGTGGGCTCTAAATAAGT
Source organism: Nicotiana otophora (assembly GCA_000715115.1). Lineage (NCBI taxonomy): Eukaryota > Viridiplantae > Streptophyta > Magnoliopsida > Solanales > Solanaceae > Nicotiana > Nicotiana otophora. Next base: position 22,594 of record AWOL01S0033171.1, read on the forward strand.
TGAATCTTGATTGGTACGTAGCCGCTAACTTGAGGGTTACACATTTGAATGAATTGGATGAATTCAGGTACCATGCCTACACACGTTCGTCCTTGTACAAAGAAAAGATGTCATATCTTCATGACAAATACATTTGGAACAAAGAGTTCAAGGTGGGCGATCTCGTATTATTGTTCAACTCAAGGTTGAGGATGTTCCCTGGAAAGCTAAAGTCTAAATGGAGTGGTCCCTTTGAAATTGTGGGTGTGATACCTTTTTGTGCAATGGACTTGAANGATACTCATTGAAGCTATGAAAGAAGTTGTCAGAAAGGAGATTATCGAGTGGTTGGATGCAGGTGTTGTCTACCCCATTTCCGATAGTTTGTGGACTTCTCCGGTTCAATGTGTCCCGAAGAAGAGGGCATGACGGTGGTCACCTTGAAATCAATGACTACTTCCTCGATAAGCAACTCTTGGCTATTTCAATGAAAGAGGTGCCATGGTTCGCAGATCTATCAAATTTTCTTGTTTGTTGAATCATCTCGGACGAGTTCTCTTCAAACCAAAGGAAGAAGCTCAAACCGGATTGTCAAGATTATTATTGGGATAAACCATACCTTTTACGGATTTGTACGGATGGGGTGATTAGAAGATGTATACCGAAAGAAGAGCAAGGTGCAATTCATGGGGCTTATCATTCTTTGCCATATGGTGGTCACCATGGTGGAGTAGGAACGGCTGCTAAAGTGCTAAGTTGCGGGTTCTATTGGCCCACTCTTAACAAGGACGCTAGTGAGCTAGGGAAAAGATATTATGAATGTCAACGAGCAGGTAGAATCTCAAAGAAAATGAAATGCCCCTCACCACAATTTTGGAGATTGATATTTTCGATGTGTGGGATATTGACTTCATGGGTACTTTTGTGAGTTCTTGAGGAAACACCTACATTTTGGTCGCCGTGGATTATGTGTCCAAATGGGTGGACGCCGTTGTTCTACCCAACAATGAAGCGAGAAGTGTGGTGGCATTCTTGAAGAAGAATATTTTCACAATGTTTGGTAGTCCAGGGACTATTATAAGCGATGTGGGGTCACATTTTTGCAACAAGGCTTTCGACACTTTACTTATCAAGTATGGTGTTACTCATAAAGTCACAACTCCCTATCATCCACAAGCTATCGGTCAAGTGGAAGTCCCCAACCGGGAGATAAAGAGTATTTTGTCCAAAACAGTGAATGCTAACCGGACGGATTAGTCCAAGAAGCTTGATGATGCATTATGAGGTTATCGGATGGCTTACAAAACACCTATCGGAATGTCGTTGAACCGGTTGGTGTTCGGAAAAGTTTTTCATCTTCCAGTGGAACTTGAGCACAAGACTATGTGGGCTCTAAATAAGTTGAATCTTGATTGGTACGTAGCCGCTAACTTGAGGGTTACACATTTGAATGAATTGGATGAATTCAGGTACCATGCCTACACACGTTCGTCCTTGTACAAAGAAAAGATGTCATATCTTCATGACAAATACATTTGGAACAAAGAGTTCAAGGTGGGCGATCTCGTATTATTGTTCAACTCAAGGTTGAGGATGTTCCCTGGAAAGCTAAAGTCTAAATGGAGTGGTCCCTTTGAAATTGTGGGTGTGATACCTTTTTGTGCAATGGACTTGAAGAAAGAACAATGAATTATTCCGAGTCAATGGTCAGCAGATGAAGCACTACTTGGGAAAAGTTGGAGATAGCCACGTCGTGGCGGTCATTCATTTCAATTGAT
>AWOL01S0033174.1:0-62834 GCA_000715115.1 Nicotiana otophora
TCGGGCCGAGTATGGTACCGGGTGCCGGCCACGTCCCTTCAGGTTTGGGGCGTGACAGTACTAGTATGTAAAACTAAGCACCCTCTCAATAGAACGAATAACAATAAACAGAGAAGGAAACTGGAAATCATTAAGAAGATCAAATGATAACAAGGTGACAAGTTAGGGAAAAGTAAATTTCAGTATTTTAAGTTGGGAGATCTTTAACACCGACATACCATCGTGTTTTAGCATGGAGTCCAATCTTAGCCCGATCGGCTAAGCCGTCTCACCCCGAGACATACATTCATAATACCACCATGTGCGCGACATGACGTATGTTCTCAGCCCGACCGGCTAAGCCGTCTCACCCCGAGACATACACTCACAATACCACTATGTGCGCGGCATGATGTCCGATCTCAGCCCGACCGGCTAAGCCGTATCACCATAATACCGTGTGGGTCGACATCACATCATATCTCGCTAGCAATAATCTCATCCCATTTAAGGGGAAACAGCCCAACAAATCAACCTTATCACATTGTCACGGGGATTTACCCCTCAATCACTCCTACACCAGCACACGTAGTTTCGGGGATAGGTTATTTCGACCTACTCTTCCTCGGTGGCTAATCGATACTCCCAAGACATTTACTATTAAAAGGATTTACCACTTATTTCGTAATCTTTTGTATATCATTCATTTCATTGGCACCAATGGCCATGACACAACATCATTCTTGGCATGTTGGCCGCACATCATATTTCATCTTCTCTCCTTTCACTTTCAAATATCATTATGGATAATCAACAACAAGGTCTTTCAAATTAAGACTTTAAACACATATTTGAGGAATTTGGGGTTTTAGGCATATGTGATTTCTCATACAATTTGACATGATATCTTTCATTAGAGTCACGTTTTTAACTCATAACATAATAACACACCATCCATACTTAAACCACATTCTCAAACAATAACTCGACATAACAAGGATCTTTGGAATACATATTGAACGCATATTTGTTTTGACACAAGGCTTATTTGGAATAATTCAATTTATAATAAGCATCACGGGACTTACAAGGGTATTGTGGGGTTCAATTCTAAGAGAAAGGTTTAGCCAACATACCTCGAAAGAGCTTTTTGTAATGCAACAATAATGTCCCAACACTCCTAACGATGCCAATCTACAGAGGAGGGGTTACAAGCATGATTAGAGAAATTCGTATTACAAGGGCTGTTACAACTATGACCCAACCTTTCCCTCAATCAATTCAACAACAAAACCATCCAAGATTGTTCAAAAACTTCCCCACAAGCCCTATTAGCTCTTGTATGTGATAAATCTACTCCTTATCACCCATAATCAACCCCAAACTCGCAATTGAAGAACTGGGAAAAGAAATTCTTACCTCTTTGAAACCTTAGCAAGTTCCTTTCGATGCAATCCTAAGGTTCGATCAAGGTAGAGTAGTGAAATCCTTAACCCTCCCTTTCCTCTCTCTAGAATAGTTCTCTCCTCTCTCTAAAATGACAAGTGATCCGCCAAAAAGGAACCCTTAGGCTAGATAAATGAAATGGGGGTCGGGTTATAAAATTAGAAAAATAAAGCCCAGTCACAGATCTGCAGTCGCATATGTGACCGCATAATGCTTCTGCGGTCGCAAAATGGGCCGCATAATGGCCCTCCGGAACTGGGAAAGTCTGCCCCACTCTGCGACCAGGCTACAGTCTGCAGACATGTTCTGCTTTCGCATAATGCGCCACAGAACTCCTTCAGGAAAGTTTCTTGTTGGGTCTACGATGGGTTATGTAATGCTTCTGCGGCCTCATAATGGACTGCATAATGGTCCGAAATTTTGCGGAGCTCTCTGCTTCAGTCTGCAGCTGCTATGTGGTGCACAGACCAGTTTTACAACCACAGAATAGACCGCAGAAATTCCCTACACTTCTAAACCGGCATTACGAAACCCCAGATTTTAGGTGAACTATTTACGGGGTCTTACAGTGAAGTAATACCAAAATTTTAAGCATGGAAATAACATAAATGAATCAATTAAAGAGAACCACAATGATCATATGCGGACAATAACTGATAGAACAAGGAAGAACAAAACAACAAGAAGTGTTCCCACCAAAAACTCTTGCAACATGAGATAAACAACAAGAATCACAACGAGGTACCGCCTCGTGCACCATAAGAATCACAACCGAGGTACCGCCTCGTTTCTATCAAGAATCACAACTAAGGTACAACCTCGTATTCATATTTATCAATTTCAATCATAATCTTTCCTTATACCGCCGCGTGAGCCTTACATTTAAATAGTTTTGAAAAACATTTTTCCCGAAATAGCTACACTCACTTTAGCCCACCTTATGATGCCGCGTGACTTCACGTAATTCCCTTACAAGGCACATGCACATAAGTCCCACCTTATTCTTCCGCATTCACCTTAACCGCTATCCTTATACTGCCGCATGTGCGTGAATATCACATCATACTAACAACTCGCACTACAAGTGCCCATATGCCATAACTTGCCAATAATGAACAATATCAATGTTTCCACAAACATAGTCCATGGCTCAACCACAATGGGTACAAGAATATCAACGAAAGCAGTGAATGTAATTTCTCAACAAGAAGGATATCTCAACAATAAACAACTTTGTCGCAACATGATAACGACTTTCATAAATTCAACACCAATAACTCAATAATAAGAGAGATAATGTGTAACCATGATATCAAATAAGAATAATTCACAATGGAAACGATAACGTATAACAATGACTTCAAATTATGGAAATCAACAATGTAAGAGATAACATGTACAATGAATTCAAATAGTGATAATCAACAATGAAAGAGATAACATGTACAACGACTTCAAATAATGACAATCAATAATGAAAGCGATAACATGTAACAATAAAGGAGGCAACAAGCTTTGGGTATTTGATTCTAATATATTTCCAACTTGTAGAAGAAAATTCCCTCTCCAAATTGCATGCTACCACGTCTAGGGTTCTAAAATGAGAGAATATGAGATGAAATACCGACTTCCAGCCCTTTTGATCAGCTGCAGACTTCGCAATTGCCAACCCTCGCATGTGCAAAGAACGCATCGTAAATGCGGCCTTTGATCAGCCTACATGGACTTCGCAATTACGAGAAATGGGTTTACAAATGCGAATCCTGTCCCTACGCAAAAGCGACAGATTAGTCATCGCAAATGCGAGATACCCAAAATCCTAAGTCACTTCGTAATTGCGAGTGAGGTATCACAAATTGTGATACATGAGGCTCCTGCTAAGCTCGCAATTGCGAACCTGGTGTTCGCAAATGTGATACCTAAAGAATCAGCACATTAGATTCTGCATTTCAGTTAAAAATCTTCCGAAACATATCCGGAACTCATCCGATCCCCCGGGGCTCCAAACCGAATATCCATACAAGTCTAAGCATCATATGAACTTACTCGCGCGATCAAAACACAAAAATAACACCTAAAACTACGAATCGAACACTAAAACACATAAGTTTCAAAGTAACTTTCAAGAATCTTTAGAATTACAACTAAACATTTGAATCCTACCAAATCAACTCTAATTGATATCAAATTTTGCATACAAGTTATAAATAGCATAACAGACCTATTCCAAGTCCCAAAATCAAATTCCGAACTCGATAGCTAAATGTCAACCTACGGTCTAATTTTTTAACTTAAAATTGATAAATTTTGGGAAAACAACACAAATCAGCTTACAGACTTTCGAAATTAATTTCGGGCATATGCCCAAGTCAGAAAACATGATAAGTAGCTATCAGATCCATTAAAATACCGTTCCAGGGTCGTTTTCACAAATGTCAAAGTTTGGTCAATATTTCTAATTTAAGCTTCGAAGTCAAGAATCAAAGGGTCCAAACAAACCCGAAAGCTTCCCGAAACGAAACTAACCAACCCCGCAAGTGATACAACCATAAACACACATGCGTGAAGAATCAAAAGGGAAAACAATACGCAATTACACAAAATGACCGATCGGTTCATTACATTCTCCCCTTTTTAAAACAAACGTTCGTCCTCAAACGTGCACAAGGACATACCTGAAGTGATGAATAGATGAGGATAACGACTCCGCATGTCGTGCTCGGTCTCCCAGGTTGCATCCTCTACCGAATGACCACTCCATTGAACCTTCACTGAAGCAATGTTCTTTGATCTCAACTTCCGGACCTGTCTATCCAAGATAGCCACTGACTCTTCAATATAAGTCAAATCATTGTCCAATTGGACCGAGCTGAAATTTAAAACATGAGACGGTTCACCGTGATACTTCAGAGCATAGAAACATGGAACACCGGATGAACCGTAGACAAACTAGGTGGCAATGCAAGCTTGTAGGCGTCCTCACCAATCCTCTCAAGGATCTCAAAAGGTCCGATATACCTAGGGCTCGACTTGCCCTTCTTCCCGAACCTCATCACACCCTTCACAATGAAACCCGGAGCAAAACTCGCTCTGCAACCATGAATGCAACATCACGAACCTTCCAATCCGCATAACTCTTATGTCTAGATTGTGCTGTACGAAGCGGATCCTGGATCAACTTGACCTTCTTCAAGGCATCGCGAACCAAATCTATGCCTAATAACTTAGCCTCTCTCGGCTCAAACCAACCAACTGGAGAACGACACGGTCTCCCATATAGGGTCTCATAAACAGCCATCTGAATACTCGATTGGCAGCTGTTGTAGGAAAACTCCGCAAGCGGCAAGAACTGATCCCAAGAACCCTCGAAATCCATAACACAGGCACGAAGCATATCCTCCAAATTTGAATGGTGCGCTCAGACTTTCCGTCCGTCTAAGGGTGAAATGTTGTACTCAACTCAACCGTGTGCCTAACTCACGCTGCACAACTCTCTAAAAATGCGATGTGAGCTGCGTGTCCTGGTCAGAAATGATGGATAACAGCACGCGATGAAGTCGGACAATCTCCCGGATATAGATCTGATCTAGCTGCTTTGAAGAATAGGTGGTCATTACCGGAATAAAATGAGCCGACTTGGTCAACCTGTCCACAATCATCCATACAACGTCAAATTTCTGTTGAGTCCATGGGAGTCCAACAATGATGTCCATGGTAACACGCTCCTACTTTTACTCGGGAATCTCAAGTCTCTGAAGCAAACCTCCCGGCCTCTAATGCTCATACTTCACCTGCTGATAATTTAGGCACCGAGCTACATTCTCCACTATGTTTTTCTTCATTCTCCTCCACCAATAGTGCTGCCTCAAATGCTTATACATCTTTGCGGCACCCAGATGAATGGAGTATCGCGAACTGTGAGCCACCTGAAGGATCAACTCATGCAACCCATCCACATTGGGCACACATAATCGGTCTTGCATCCGCAACACACTGGCATATCTGATAGAAACCTCTTTGGCATCACCGTGCTATATCGTGTCCTTAAGGACAAAAACATAGGGGTCATCATAGTGACGCTCTCTGATGCGATCATATAAAGTAGACCGAGAAACCATGCAAGCAAGAACTCGACTGAGCTTTGAAACATCCAATCTAAAAAACTGGTTGGCCAAGGCCTGAACATCCATGGCTAGTGGCCTCTCTACTTCCGGTAGATGTGCTAAACTACCTAAGATCTCTGCCTTTCTACTCAAGGCATTGGCCACCATATTGGCCTTCCCGGAATGATATAGAATAGTGATATCATAGTCTTTAAGCAACTCTAACGATCTCTACTGTCGCATGTTAAGAACTTTCTATTTGAACAGATGTTGTAGACTATGATGGTGGGTAAAGACCTCATAAGGAACACCGTACAAATAATGCCGCCAGATCTTCAGTGCATGAACAATAGCTGTCAATTCCAAGCCGTGGACCGAATAATTCTTCTCATGAGTCTTCAGCTGCCGTGAAGCGTAGGCAATTACCCTACCGTCTTGCATCAACACCGCACCAAGGCCAACACGTAACACATCACAGTACACAATGTAAGGCCTTGAACCCGTAGGCAACACAACACCAACAGTGGGGCTGTAGTCAAAGCAGTCTTGAGCTTTTGAAAGCTTGCCTCACACTCCTCGGACCATTTGAAAGTAGCACCCTTCTGGGTCAATCTGGTCATAGGTACAACAATAAATGAGAAATCCTCTATGAAATGGCGATAATACCCGACCAAACTAAGGAAACTCAGAATCTTAGTAGCTAAAGATGGTCTGGGCCAACTTTGCACTGCTTCAATCTTCTTTGGATCTACCTTAATCCCCTCACTCGATACTACATGACCCAAAAATGCCACCGAATCAAGCCAAAATTCACACATTGAGAAATTTACATACAAGTTCTTCTCTCTCAAGGTTTGGAGCATGATCCTCATGTGCTACTCATGATCGTCTCGGCTGCAGGAGTACACCAAGATGTCATCAATAAAAACAATGATGAATGAATCAAGATATGGATGGAATTACATTGTTCATCAAGTGCATAAATGCTATGGGGAGTTGGTCAGTCCAAATGACATCACAAGGAACTCGTAGTGACCATACCGAGTCCAAAAGACAGTCTTCAGAATATTCGAATCTCGAATCTTTAGCTGATAATAACCTAACCGCAAATTAATATTTGAGAACACTCTGGCACCCTCTAGCTGATTAAATAAGCCATCAATGCGGGGTAACAGATACTTGTTCTTCATTGTAACCTTGTTCAACTGCCGATAATCAATACACATGCACATAGAACGATCATTCTTCTTCATAAACAAGACCAGAGCACACCACAATGACACACTAGGCCGAATGAAACCCTTATCAAGCAACTTTTGCAATTGCTCCTTTAACCCCTGCAACTTCGCTAGGGTCATACAATATGGTGGAATAGAAATGGGCTGAGTGCCGGGCAATAAGTCAACACCAAAATTGATATCCCTATTGGACGGCATGCCCAAACGATCCGCTGCAAACACATATGGGAAGTATCTCACTACTGAAACTAACTCAATTGTAGGAGTATCAGCACTAGTATCTCTTAGAAAGGCTGAATAAGCATCACACCCCTTCTCAACCATCCAATGAGCCTTTAGAAATGACACAACCCTGCTAGGAACATAATCCAATACACCCCCCAAACCATTTAATATAGGACTCAACTCATTTGAGAGATATCTTTGGCTAATTTCAGTCTCTTGACTAAGAGAAACAATCTTGGGAGCTAGGGTTTGACACACACACACTTGGGACTTGAAGATTTGAAGCTTTTGGTTGAGAATTTCTTACTCATTTATACTCATTTCTTCATTTCCTTGCTTTGTATTGAATATATAAGTGTGTAGTATTTTTTCCAATACTTGAATATTATTTATGGGAATATTCATATTTAAAGTGTGGATTAAATATCTTATTGTGCTTATGTGTTCAATGATTTTTATTAAATATAAAGTGAGTTAGTGTTTCTTTAATTAAAACAAAAATTGTGCCATTGCCAGTATATTATATTCCATGCAACCGTGTCCATTTACTATTTAGTAGTGGATTTGGACGTCATCAAAATTGGCGTCGTGGTAAGGCAAGAACCTATGGAGTGATCATGAACTACAAGGTGGGCTGATAGTAGAAACTAGATATCAACAAGGGCAATGTGTGCTATTCGAGAAAGAATTGTGTGTAGCATTCAAGGAGGGTATAGTCACTATGTTCCCAAATATTCATCCAACCCGTCCCGAAGCCTACACTACAACCCGTGAAAACTCCTTTTTTGATCTACAACCAATTATTCCCGAGCTAGCGATGAGTTAAAATAAGGGCAAGCATATGAACTGATACTTGTAGCACTTAACTTTCTTTCTGAGTGCAAGAGTGTTTGATTGTATCCCCTGTACATATTTGTATTTGTTAAGTTGGGGATTTTCTTCGCTATGAGAATGCCTGAATTTCAAGAGTTAACAGAAGTTAGGCTTCTTGAAGTAGGATGCAAGAGCACTCTGTCATTGCTTTTGAGGCTCGAAGCTCACAAACCGATTAGTTAAACAGTTACATGATCTTTGTCTTTGTTGAAGGGTAAATAAAAGAAGTTACATGCTTGTTAGCTAACAGTCAACACCATCCATAGTCATTGATGCTTTATTATCAGTCGGAAGTAGATTAGTATTTTGCAGGGTAACTTTTTAGTTGCTTGAGGGCAAGCAAGAGTCTAAGTTGTGGTGTTGATGTGCCATAAAAATGCAGCACTTTTGATACTAATTGCACAGACATTTCAGGCACGTTGGGGAAGCAAGCAACTCATTGTTATTTTCCCAAAATCCCATTTCTCACATTTAAGTGCATTCTTCAATCCTCAACTGAGTTGTGTATATGTTGAATGAAAATACAGGATGTAACATCCTCCACCCCTCAGGAATATTCGTCCTCGAATGTAAAGTTTCACAAAGGGCTTATTGATTTTGCGGCTCTTTATATCACTTTGACGGAGGTTCCTGTATAATTCCAACATACTCCTTACCTGCACATAGTCCAAAAAACATACTATTGGCCATATAGGGTTAGGTATATCATGATATCGGTCTCATTGATTTATAACCACTTAACGCAACTCATTATCACCTCATATCTCCTATGCCCTAATAGACGGTAATGTCTTAAATCTTAATGCCTCCAATAGTCTGAAATAAATTAGGGGATTACTTTATTTATCATGTTATTCCCGCATGATACTTATTTCTTTATTCTCAACTTACTGGACAAATATGGTAATGTAATTACCCGATCGATCGTTTTGAGAATTTGCATCCAGTTCGGTGGTTTGAGATCAAGAGTAGCTTCATATAGTATATTATGAATTGCGTGTATTGTCAGTGTTAGTTTTCAAGTGGTTCGGGATTGGTTTGGAAGAGTGATTCTCAATTTGGAAGCTTTAAGTTTGAAGAGTTGACCAAGTTTGACTTTTGTGAATATGACCTTGAATCGGAGTTTTTGTGATTCCGTTAGGTCCGGATGGTGATTTTGGACTTGGGAGTATGCCCGGATTTTCGTTTGAATATTTCTAGAAGGTTTTGACTATAATTGGCAAAGACAGGCAATTTGAAGGTTTGGAAAGTTTATACTTGACCTTAATGTTATCGGGTTTGGATTGTTGTTCCGAGATTTGGAATGGGTTGGATATGTCATTTGTAACTTGTGTGCAAAATTGGAGGTGATTCCGAGTTCGTTAGACATGCTTGGCATAAGTTTGGAATTTGAAATTTTGAAATAGTTCATTAAGCTTGAATTGGGGTGCGATTCATAGTTTTGATGTTATTATGTGTGATTTTAGGCCTCGAGTGGGTCTGTGTTATGTTTTGGGACTTGTTGGTATATTTAGACGTGGTCCCGAGGGGCTAGGATAAGTTTCATGCGGGTTTTAGACCATTTCTCTCATGTTTGCACTGCTGGTTTCTCCTATTTTCTGGTGCTGGGAGCATTGGTTGTGATGGCTGCGATCGCATAGTGTTCTGGGAGTTATTCATATTTGTGTTCGCACTTTTGCGATGGTTGAGACTTTAAGCCTTCACATTTGGGTAGTATTGAGCTTGGCTGGGTAGTATTAGGTTTTGAACATCGATTCAGAGTCAGAGTTGGATGAAACTTTTATGGTTTGACTGGTATTCAAATGGGTTGTCAGAATTTGTGAGTTTTGTCGAGTTCCAGGGTGCGGGCACAAGTTGCCTTTTTGGTTTACTTTGAGTATTTGATTAAAGATTTGACCTTTATCGTTTGGGTTTGTTTCCTATGGCATTATTTGATGTATTTGAGTTGTTTTTGGTTAGTTTCGAGCTGTTCGGAGGATGGCGCTTCTAGAGTATTATTTTGGCTCACTTGAGATAAGTATCTTACCTAAACTTATTTGAGGCACTAGTTGCCTATGTTATTTGTGACAGTTACGTGCTATGGGTGGTGCACATGTGTGGGGTTGAGCCCATGTGCGTGCACCAGGGTATTTTTCATGCCCGGGGTAGTATTTAGGCTATGATATGCCCTGGATTGATTGCTAAGCTTCATGTTGTGATGGTTCTTATATTTATACCTTTGTTATGAGCTATTTGAGCCATGTTTGATGTTACATAGAGGTTAATCTTCTGATTGAACCTGATAATTGCTACTTTCATGATGTATTTGCCTGATTTGAGTTTTGATAGCATAATTTGCAGATTTCATACACCTTAGCATGTCACTTAAACCAGTCTAGGAGTATGAAAATTAGGTGTTAATTAATCATGTACATGTATTCTTGTATGTCTGCTTTGTTTGTGATATGGATTGGATTGGTAGACTATGGCCACACCGGATGAAGTGTGTTACTGGCAAGAGAGTTGTTCGTGCAGCACGTGAGTTGTCTGTGCGGTTGGTATTATGAGCACATGAGTTGTCCATGCAACACGTGAGTTGTCCGCACAACACATGGATATGGATCCATCCGGCTAGGGCCACCCTCTCATGTTTCTCGAACTTTGAGAAACCAACGTGTTTGTAGTTGATGTAGACTTTGAAGAAAGCTGATCAGTGGTTTGGTTCGGTTATGGCATCTCTGAGGAAAGACTGTCCAGAGTTTGATTTGGTTATTGGATTTCATCTTTACGTGCAATTTTCCTTGGTTGTTTCCTTGATTTATTTGAATATCTTCTTTATATGTCAGATTGTTGACTGAGCAGAGTACGTTAAGCTATCATTTGCACCAAGGTGGTTTTATCTGTGATTCATGAATATATCATAATTTTGTTCTATACTTGTTAAATTTATGAACTGTACAGGTGATTAGCGAGTATCATTTATAATTCTTGCTTCTACTACCTCTCCGAGGTTAGTTATGATACATGCTAAGTACGTGCGATCGGTTGTAATTACACTACATTTCTGCACCTTGCATGTAGATCTTGGAGCTGAGTTGTTATGCATGACGAAAGTTGGCATTGAAGATGTACCTGCTTTCCGGATAGAGCTACCAGTTGTCATTGGTAGTTTCGCAGAGCAGGGCATTTCTGTGGTCCCGTATGCGACCGCAGAACTGATCTTCCGACCGCAGATCTGCCGCAAAATGAAGCAGAGAAATGGCCAAACTTTGGAAGTTATTTTGCGGTCAATTATGCGGCCGCATAATCGCTTCGCTGGCCGTAGAACTGATCTTCGGACCGCAGACCTATCGTAAAGTGAAGCAAAAATGCCCAGTCCTAGAGGACCATTATGCGGTCCATTTTGCGGACCACAAAAGTGTTATGCGGTCACATATGCGACCGCAGAATCGCATCGGGGCTCCATTTTTTCTAATTTTGTAAACCGGCCCTATTTCGATATATAGTCGTTGAAAACCATTTGTAAGGTATAAACCTGATATTTTGAGAGTGGGGAAGTGCTCTAGAGTGAAAGGGTGTTCCTAAGCTAATTGTTTGCCAATCCTTGTTCAATTCTTAAAGAATTCACGAGAAAAACTCACAAGGTCTTCATCCAAGAGATAAGATTCTAGCCCTAGCCCTCAATTTCGACATTTGGGTTGGCAATAGGTTATGGGGAAGAAGGTTTTGGGGATAAAAGTTGCTATTTATGCATACATGTGTTAATAAAGGTGGTAGGGAGGTTGTGGAGTAATTGTGGGTGGACATTAAAGTGGGGATTGATTGTGGGGTAAAGGATCCCATCATAAGGGGACCTTGAAACCCTAATACACACCTAGTGCTTGATGAAATGCTCAAATGAGCTGAAACCTAGAGTATCTTCCTAATTATAGTTAAATTTTGTCGTGTCTTTAATTAGACTGAAGTCGCTAGGAGTTTCAGAACCTTATAGTAATTCAAGGAAGCTCGAACAACGTATGAAGGCCAAACTCTTCTTCTAGTATCGGAATTCTAGAATTCTTACAAAACTCCGTCATGTGTAGTTCGAACTTTAAATACTATTGAGGTGGGATATTCAAGATAGAAAATTGATTCTAAAATTGCATAACGTGTGCGAACGCTCATGTGTTAATGATTTTCTATTTCGACTTAATTATGTTATACCCTTTTGAGAAGAAAACTTTGTACGAAATCAACATGATCAAATGCTTATTTCTCATATGATTAAATCTTATCAACTTATATTTGTTAAGGCCAAAGGTGCCAAATGGTTGATTTGAAAATAAATCTTTTGTACTGCTATTACCGTTTTGGGAATCCGAAGTATGGCATTGTGAATACACCTCCACCCGCCCACATTAGGGTGAGGCGGCGGGGCCGCTTTGTGTAGAGATGGTTATTGTGAATACACCTTCACCCACATACTTTGGGGTGAGGCGGCGAGGCCGCTTTGTGTAGAGTTTGTGATTGTGAATACACCTCCACCCGCACACATTGGGGTGAGGCGGCGGGGCCGCTTTGTGTAGAGATTGTGGCATTGTGGTAGAGGTTATATAGAGTATTCCCAACTTGATACTTATAAATGTTTTTGAAAGCTTTAAATTATTTTGCTATGATTTTAACAGCTATTTAAGCTCTATATTTGTTTCCGTGATTTGCCACATTTATGTTGCACTTCCAATCCTTGAAGAAGGTGTTTGACTTTCATACTAGTACTATTCGACATGTACTAACACCTCTTTTTTCGGGGGCGCTGCATCTTTAATGGATGTAGGTGGTTCCTCTACAGGCGGCTTTGATTAGTGATAGTGGTGCATGATGTTTGGCTATAATTGTATATTTTTTAGTGCATTACATATTTTATATTTAGGTACTTTAATGCTAAACTATACTATATTTGTGCTTAATTGAGTTTATTTTATGTGTAGGTACATTGGAGATAAAATTGGAGCAAAGTAAATATTTAAAGTGTAATTCATGCACTAAAATAATGGGCTTATGATTATCTAATGATAAATTAATTATAGATGACATGGAAAGGACAATTGAGCAAGAAGTGAAATTGAAAAGTTAGGCAGCAAGTCAAAATGAGAAACCAAGAAGCAAAGCAGCAGGCGAGGCGAGGTAATTTTATCGCAACAAATCTCGCGCCGCGAGGCTTACAGTGAGATTCATCGGGCGTTTGATCTCGCTAGGCGCGGTCTGTTGCGAGGCGACGCGTGTTCTGGGTTTCAAGCCTATTTTGTATCCTTTTTTGTTTTGGACTTGGTTATTTTGTCTAGCCTTTTCCCTACATATATAAATAGTCATTAAACACTATTTTTAGAGGAGACCGATTTTAAGATCGACTTTAGAACTAGGGAGAGCATGGAGCTGCCGTGGAGGCCGAAATTTATCATATTCAATATTTCTTCCATCAAACTTAGTAATCTTTATTTTTTCTTGATGATTTATTGTTTTGCTACCATGTCTATGTGGAGCTAAACTTCATGTTCTAGGGTTGTGGTTGTCATGATTATTGAAGTTTATTAATTATATTACCGTTAAGTCGAGTTATCATCTTTGGTTGTTTCTATAATTCTGTGCATAATTGCTTAATTGTTTGGCCAGCAGTTGAGTTCTATTTACTATCTAGGCTATGCTAGGGAAAGCCGTGCTTAGATTAAAGTAGAATTGGAGAGAGCTTGTTTCTGAACCCGTGGCTCGGGGAAGATTTCGCGGTTAGGATAGGAATATACCTAACAGTCTTGCTTAGTTGAATACCATATTATATTCGATAGATTCAAGACCATAGGAATATAGGGTTGATATATTATGGATAGACGGATAGTATTGTGGGAATATCCTATTTATATAAACGATCCGGTCAACTACCAATCATAGATAATTTTGATTAACATGTGTAATTATGAAATCAATAGGATCGATAAACCGATCACAACCCTGGAATCTATATCTCCCTTGGTTACGTATTTGAATTTCGCAATAGTAGTTGTAATAGAAAGTTAATCTTTTGATCATCTTGGACAGTAAATTGATTTCAGTTTGCTTAGTTAACGGTTAATCTAAGTCTTTGTGGATTCGACATCCGACTTTCGAGTCACTTTATTACTTGACGGCCATGTATACTTGCGTGTACTTGGGGAACCAACAAGTTTTTGGCGCCGTTGTCGGGGACTTAGTTATTTATTGGTTATCTAAGTTTAGCTTTTAGTTGGTTTTTGTTCAAGTTTTTAATTTTCTTATTTAATTAAGTATTTTCTTTTCTTATTTTCACATGGAATCTTGGAATGTAAATTGTTCGAATGATGGTTATTCTTATTTTGATGTTCCTTGTCCATATTGTGGAGGACCCCACTGGTGGAAAAATTGTCAGAATATCCCCGGGAGCGAGTTGTGCGCACAATCTCAATCCTAAGAGTGGAATATTTGTAATATGTGTGGTGGTCAAGGTGTCCACTGGGATGGCTGTCCTAATTCTTTTTATCCTTTTTCGAGCCCTAATTATGATGTTTCTGATAATTGTTCTGAGTTTGATAGGAATAAAGTGGAGAATGTGGAATATGATGCTCATATAATAGATATGATGAGGCAAATAATGGAGCAAACTCAATTGTTAAGGGAGCAAACTCATGAACGTCGAAAAGAGATGGAAAATCTCAAGGCAATAAATAAGAGAATGAAGGACAAAATAGATAAATGGGTTGAAACATTCGATGATCAACAAGTTGCAGCCTTAGTTGATAGTCAGGAAGAGCTTCAAATTCGAGAAGAGAGTGAGTTCCAACAAAAGAAAAATTTCAAAGAAGAGGAGATTTTGAGCCAAAGTTGGCTAATGGAACAAGCAACGATTACAAATAGATGAAGCTCAACGTGAGAAAATTACAGATGGGATAAGAGACTTAATAGAAGGAAGAGCTGAACTGGGACAAGAGATCGAAAAATTTGGTACTTTTATTCACGACTTGGGAGCTCAATTGATTGCCAAGGTTGATGTGTCTAACGCCCAACAAAATAGTTCTGATTTGTGTGAAACTGAAAATGAGCTTATACGCCAAATTGAGGAGCTAAAAGCGGAGAGTCAATCATTCGACCATACTTTTATTAATGATGTCCATGTTGAGGGAAGAACTCTATAGTCATGTGAGGAAGTGGATAATATTATATGTGAAGACTCTAGTCTGTGTACAAATGAGGATGTAAAGAGTGATAGATTTGGAGCATACTGGTCCTCATTCCATCAATTTTTCAACATTGTGTTTGGATGATTGATATGGGAATTGAGTCATTCGAGCCTTTGGAGGAGCCAACGGATGAGGAACAAGGTGCTTACATTCTGGAATTTATCGTGCCACAGAGACATAATTACATACCTCATCTAAAGGCCAAGAAGTGTAAAGTGGAAAATTTATTGCTTGGCACGGTTTTCATTGTAGCCCCACCGAAGGAGCATAGCCACAGACTAGATGCCCTTTTGGGGGCTCAATTCATAAGTTTGAGGTGGAGGCAAAAAGTAGTTCAAGTCGTGCCGCGACGTTAAATCAGATGCTTGTTGGGAGGTAACCCAGCTTTACAGCTTTCTTTTATTTTTATTTTTATTTTATTATTGTTGTAGTGTCTGTTTTTGTTTTGTAGGATTATAAGTATAGGAGGCAAAGCCATTGGAAGAGTGCAAAAGCGAGCTAGATGGTGAGAACTAAGTGTAGGGTGACCACACAAAGGACCATGCTTGGGGGAAGTCTGACTACCCGTGAACCGCTATTGCTTCGGCCTTTGGCCTTTCAGGGAGTTTCTTGTCTACCTTCATTATTATTTTGCTTTATTTGTGCATTGGGGACACTGCACTCTTTTAAGTGTGGGGTGGGAGAATTCCTCTAGATAGTTAGTAGAAGGATGTTGAAAAATGTTAACTTCTTATTTTTTGTTTTCGTAGTGGTGTAGTATTTTAGTAGCTTAATTTATTTATTTTTTAAATTGAAAAGAAAAAGGTAGAAAAATTGGACTATTCTTGATGATGGATCTCCTAAACAGTTTTCTTGAGGGAGTTAAGTCTAAAGCAAAAGGACAAAAATATGTCTTTAACTTTCTTTAGGTAGTAATAATCCCCTGTGATTTTTTTTTGTGCCTCGGTTCTTTTTCATGGGATGTAATTTGAACCGGGTAGTAGTTTTTCCTTTTATTTTTTTATTTATTTTTAGAGTAGATTAGAATTTAGGGAATAAATGGAGGAAAAAATATGAGATTCCTAGGCGCCTTGACTTATTTGATAGTAGCATATTTAGGCTTTGGCATGCGTAGTATCTTCCCTATGTGCCAAAAGTGCTTATGATGCCTTGGTTATTTGGATAGCATGTTTTGTGACGCATATGTCTCATTTTCTTGACTTATGTTCATTTTTGCTTAATGCTTAACATCTCGTGGCTCCGTAAATATTTGCATTAGTTTGAGAGTCGGAATGAAACCGTCCTTAGTGAGTCATATGCCATGTGTGGTGAGATTTTTGTATAGTCCATGTTATTATGCTTGTGTCTAGAACTTGCCCGCTATGTGAGTCTAAGCGAAATTTTAGGTGATACTCGGTTTGAGAAATGATTTTAAGCTATCTTTGTTCTTTTTGAGTTTAATGCTTATCACAAATAAAATATATCCCTAGTTAACCATTTTGAGCTTAGGGACTTTTATTTGGCACCCACATTACAAGATTAAACCTCTTTTGTTCTAAATTGACATTGTTTTGATCCTTTTACCTCTTAAAGCACCTTAATTGTGAGATGAGCGCTAAAAGGAGTAAGAAGGGACTAAGTGTGGGGTGGCTTTTGAGTGAAACCACCTTAATTGGTTCTTATCATGTAGTGAGTCTCCACATGTGTTTTATGGCAATACTCTTGGATCTGATGACCTGTGTGACTTGGTTGAGTTAGAGGGATTTAGTTGCGAGGCTTGGTTATGTGCATACGGGTTCATAGAGTTGTCGATGATTTCTATCACGGTTTGAGATGGATATTTTCTACCGGCATAAGGAGTATATTGCGTATTGTGATTTCCTCCTGGATGGTATCAAGTGGATGGTTTCCGACTAATCAAGTGTGTATTCTACTTATGGATCAGAGTTGATAATGGTGTTCTCGTATTTTCATATGATGGCATGATAGATGCGGTGCGTCGTGTGGGATTGAGGTTTGCATGTACTAGGTTGCAGTTAAGTTTTGAATGGAAGGTCATGAATTTTTGACAGTATGGATGGTTTCAGATGTTTAGATGAATGCTAATACTACTTCGTATTACCCGAGAAGGGAGCGTATTTCAGAAGGCAAATTGTGTTTTGACTTGCGGATGCATCACTAATATTGCGGTACTCGCCTAGTGGATCGACTGCAGATATTCAGATTTTTCTATATGGCACGAAGGGATTATGGAATAATTCTCGTAAGATGATTGTTCATGAGAGATGTGTAAATCATTTGAGTGATCGAGTCAGGATCAGATGTGGAGATTTTTGTATGCTCGTGATCTAGAGACTACGAGTCTCAGAGGTAGATTGGTTCTTGGTCGCAGACTCTGAATATATGGCCAAAGTTGGCCAGCTTGAAGTATGTGTTATGATTAGTATATTGTGGATTTTTGGAGAGTTATTTATCTATTTGAGGATATTCGAAGTTGATTTGGGTGCCTATTAGTAGGCCTAATGAGGATGTATATTCTACACCGCGTCAAATTTGTTGACTAAGCACAGTTATTGTTGAGAGGTGTGTAATTCAATTGGAGTTGAGCATGTTTTAATGCGATATATTCTATGTGTTACTCTTCTATGCTATAATGGGTTGTTATCTATTGGTAATTTACACTCCAGATATGTTTTTGTTTGGGCCTTACGGCAAAATTCAAGCGAGATGGTTATTGGGGTGTTGAATGGTTGATTGCACCTTGGTTATGGTCTTTTCGGGTGGTGGTATATTGTTTTATTCGCTTATCCATGGTTATGGTCATGCACTTCATGTACTTGATGTCGAATTGCGTAGGGTTGTTGATTTTGAGCATTGTGGCTTGGGGTATTTCATATGGACCGGTGTTTGGATGGGGTCACGCATTGCAGCAGAGTTATGTTGGGATATGATCCTTTGTAATAGATTTGTGTGTCTTGGTTCTACTATAGGTGATGGGTTCATAGTATTGTGTTTGTGGTGGTACTTGTTGAGCTTGCGGGATGGTTCCCTAATTTGAGTCATTTTCCATGTTTGAATGTATTTGAATTGTTGCTTATTGGTGCACGGATTGCACAGTTTGTGGCTTTTGGTTGTATTGGTGTGGCATGTTATTAGAATAGCTATTCTTGATGAGATAAGGTCACTGGACCTAGAATGGGTGCTATCAAATTTGATTACTGTATGTTTAGAAAAATAATATCAGAAGTTGGCTTAGAATTTGGCTTTGGTTCTTGACGGACAAGAGAGAGCTCTGTGACTTGTTGATCTGAGGAGTGGCTATGATTTTCTACGTTTTTTTTATCATCATAGTCATTGTACGAAGGTTTTGAACGAGGTTTTATTTGATATAAGGTTTATTACTAGTACCGGGTTTGTTTTTAAGCAGCTACTGTGATCGGGAATTATTGCTACGAGTATGCAAGTTATGTGGTATATATTGTGATTACATCTTGGGTTATGGTTATAGCTTGATACAGCTTGTTCAAACTTATACAGTGTGTAGATTCGAGGTTCGGGTCTTGTAATGAATTCCTGATATTGGAGAATTGATTCTATGGTTTACGGACTAAGGTCGAAATAAGGATCTTTAGTAATGTTGTGTTGTCGGGATTATATGGATCGGGGTGATATGGGATAACCCACGGGTTTGTGCATGGTGCTTTTGCATAGTGATTGGATGGCTTTGGAAAGACTTTTGGCACATTCGAGGATGAACGTATGCCTAAGTGGGGGAGAATGTGACTACCCAACCAGTCATTTTGAGCATTTTCATTCCGTTCAGCTGTTTGAAGTCTTGAGTAGCTTCATATGATGTATAATGACTTGTGTGAATCATGATTTTTGTTTGCAGGTGATTCGGAATCGATTTGGAAGAATGAATCTCATGTTAGAAGCTTTAAGTTGGAAGAGTTGACCAAGTTTGACTTTTGTGTATTTGAGCCCAAATCATAGTTTTTCGGTTCTGTTAGGTCCGGATGGTGAATTTGGGCTTGGGTGTATGCCTGGATTTGCATTTGGATGTTTCTAGAAGGCTTCGGCACTATTTGGCGAAAGTTGTCGATTTAAAGTTTTGGAAAGTTCATAGGTTTGACCAGGAGTTGACTTTGATGATTTCGGGTTCCGATTGTGGATCCGGGAATTGGAATAGCTTCTTTATGTCATTTGGGACTTGTGTGAAAAATTTGAGGTCATTCCGGGTTGATTTGATATGGTTCGGCACGAGTTGAAAGTTCATAAAGTTTGATTTGAGGAGTGATTCATGATTTTGATGTTGTTATGTATGATTTGAGGCCTCGATTGTTCTTCGCGATCGCGAAGATGAAGATTCGATCGCGTAAGGCAAAACCTATGACTGGAAATTTTCTGCTCTCCATTCGTGGGAGATTGAACACGTTCGCGTAAGTTGTGGGGCTATAGCATCATATTCACGTATAAAGAATCGCGGTCGTGTATTGTTGAGACGGGAAGCTAGGAGCTGGCAATTTCTCTTACGTGTTCGTGTGGAACAGTCTGTGTTCGCGAGGCGTTAGCATCCGTGGGCATTTCGTTCACTTGAGTAGTATTGCGAACACGTAGTGTGTTTCACCCAATGTGATTTTTTCTTCTTCGCGATCGCAATTCATATACCTGTCCAATGATTATAAGTACTCTATTTTCGAAGGTTTCAGACATTTTAGCATATTTTGAGCTATGGAGCTCATACTGGGCGATTTTGGAAGCGATGTTCATCACATGGATCGGGGTAAGTTTTTGCTACTCGATTTTGATTATATTATGTGATCCCATCTTCGTTTTTGGCATTTAATTGATGACTTCAAAGGAGAAATTGGGGTTTTTTGTCTAAACATTCCTAAAGTGAATTTTTGAATTTTTAACATCGATTCAGGGTCGAAATGGGTGTCGTATTTTTTGAGCTTTGTCGGGTTTAAGGTGCGGGCCCGATTTTGACTTTTTGGTTGACTTTGAGTAAATGAGTAAAGATTAGACCTTTAACATTTGGGATTATTTCCTTAGGCATTGTTTTATGTGTTTGAGTTGCTTTTAGCTAGTTTTAAGTCGTTCGGAGGTTGCTACGCGCTGGATGGCATTTCTAGAGTGTTATTTCGCTTGTTTGAGGTACGTAACATATCTAAACATGGAATTGAGGGTATTTATTCATGTGGGACGTGTTGTTTGTGTTGTGTTGGGGTGATGCACATGCTAGGTAATGGGCGTGTGGACGTGCACCATTGTAAACATGAACCAGGTTGATTTTTGTACTGAGTTTCTATCCAGTCTTGTTTTTATCAGTGAAATTCCTACTTGTTAGAGTAATTGAGTTGTGATTCATGCTAGAAATCATGTTTAGGCTATGGGCTTATTCGGTTGAGACCTAATGAGGTTATCTATGTTGTTTTGAGTTATCTGCTTTAACTGTAATTATATTCTCAGTCATGGTTCATCGTTTTCATATCATATCTCAGTCTCTATTTATCATTCCCTATTATATCACATGTTATCATTGTTTGGGCTGAGTGGTACGAGATTATGAGCCATTGAGACTTGAGAGATTGATGACTGAGGTAGGCCTGAGGGACGTGTTGTGAGTGTTATTGTGGATCGGGCTGCACGACGCAACATGTCATATTGGCTTTGTGAGATTGATGACTGAGGTGGGCCTTAGGGACGTGTTGTGAGTGTTATTAAGGATGGGGCTGCACGCTGCAACATGCCATATTGGCTATGTGACTATTCTTATTATTGTGGAAGGGGTTGCACGTTGCTGTAGGCCTTAATGGCGTATGTATTATTGTTGATATGGTTGCATGCCGCATCAGGCCTTATATGCTTTTGATTAGCACTTGGGCAGGATCCGCCCCTCCAGAATCTAACATACTAGTAGTGAGCGCAGACACGATGTTATATATACACGTGCTTTGGTGAGGGGCTTATGAGCTAGGCAACCGTACAATGATGAGTGATTGTGTGTCAGTGATGAATTGGGCAGTTGAGACACACATCTTGAGTATATTTGAGTGTGAGAGTACCTAGGAATATTACCGTGAAATCATACATCTGACATGCATACTTGGCATGTAGGCATAGACATGCATTTTTCCTCATGCTAGACGGTATTGTGACACTCATGATTTGACATGTAGGCACAAAGATGTATATTCCTCATGCTAGACGATATATGATACTTGATGACTTGACATGTATATTGACATGTAGCAATAGAGATATACTTTTCTCATGCTATCTTGTAATATAACTTTTTATCTGTTGTTGAAAGTTTGGGAAAAATCATAATTCTTCTGATATACTCATATTTTGGTGACTCTGGTGAAATATTTGGGCTTTATTGATATACCTGAAAAGCATGTCTATTTTTTCCGTAACTCTGCATGAGCTGGGCATAATATCTTTCGAGTTATTACTTTACTGCCTTCATTATATTATTACGAATTGTTATTGGCCATTGGTTGTTACACCCCATGTTTTCGTACGTAAGAGTACGTCTTAAGTCAATTGATGTAAGCTCAGAAATGAGATCATCTTTGAAAGTACATAAAGTAAGTTAATAATGTTAACTTGGAGGTTACAAATATTTAAGATCATGGACTGCAAGTATCAAGAGGGTTAGAAAGCTTAGAAGCTAAACCAATTGAAGAAAATAAGTTTCGTCGAAAGTCGACAAGTTGGGAATGTTATAACATGTACTTTTGGGGTGAGACTAGGGTGCTGAAAATGATAAGGAGTTTATGTTATGAGTTAATTTTGTCTTATGATAGTCGTGTGTTATATTTTGAAATCAAGCGAGTTGTGGAACAAAAGTTGGCAAAGATTATCACAAGTAACATTCATAAATGTGTTGAAACTTAGGTCAAATATAGCTGATATTTTATCCCAATATACTTGGAATTAAGGGATGATATATCTACCAAATTGAAGAATGACGAGTCTAGTTTCTAACTCATTAAACTGTTCGTCGATACGATATAGGAGTAGAGAGATATTTGCAGTTTCGCAAGACTGCGCAGACTGCATAGGTGACAAGTAGGTGTGTCACTAAAGCTTTTTAAGTAATACATTTCGTGTACTATATGAGGTCTATTTGGGAAATATTATATACTACATTTAAGGTCTTGGAATGTAGTTTCTAATGCTCTTAACCGTTTGTTCATACGACATCCAAATAAAAAGATATAAGCATTGGAAGAAGGGCCAATTCTAGGGTGCCAAGCTAGCACCTCTTTGCCTTTTCAAAAGTTGAAAAATATATAAGGTTTTAAATCGTCTTTCTCTTCATTTTTTGTAGAACACGACCACAGAACCCCCAAAAACATACCCTTAAGCTCTCTACAAGGGTTCCAAAGAAGAATAACATCCCGGGTACGAAATCAAGAAGCGATAACATTAGAACGATCCCTACGACGTAAGTATCGCTATATCGCTTCTCGTTTTCTTTGTAGTTTGAGTTTTGGAAGGTACTTAATAGTTAAGAAAATTCCTACTTTCAATATTTAAGTTTTTAAATGTCAAGGAAGGTTGATAAATTTATTTTCTAATAGTTAGAAGTCACAGAACGGTGATCGAAAGCCGTGAGTTCGATTTATTTCACTTTTAGTGGGCTGTTTTGTAGTTCACTCGTGTTGGCCTCTTGTGCTGATGTTTTATGGAGTTTTGGAGGAGACAAGATGTGGAGAAACACGACATGATAATAGAATCTATAGTCAAGTAAAGGAAAAGAGAGGAGGTGGCAGGCCTTGAGACCATAAGGAGTATAGGCTATAAAGAGTCATATCTTTATTTCGAGAAATGAGTTGGTAAATCCAACATGATTACTAGAAGGATAAGTTAGACCTCCGGAGTAATAGAAATTAGTATGGTCTAGTAAACAAGAAAAAGAAAATCAAACAAGATTTGGGGATCGAAGGATTTGATAATAGTCGGCATCGTGAGAATTTCAGAGATCACATTCCGACAATAATAGAATGGACAATGGAAGAATAACCTTTGAAAGTCGTTCAGGAAGACGCTTCCCTAAAGAAAGCACGGTGCACAGAGTTAACCTTAAGGAACTAAGTGTGCCAGTTACACTAGGTGTCACCCTCGTGTGTAAGAAATTCAGTTATCTCTGGTAGAGAAAGGTTACCCCAAGGTGAGTATGAGTCAGTGAAGACGTGAAAAAATGCCAAAAATGAAGAGGTAAAACATATATAGGTAAATCTTCATAGCATTAAATGTTAGTACTCCCCTAAAGGGGGGAAGATGATGTGATCTGGTATTAAGTCTGAGTTATATAGTTCAAGTAGCTATGGAATAGTAAATAAAGAATGCGGTAAAAAGGCAAAAGGAACGAGATTACATTTATTCAGATCCTACAGATATGTCACGACTCCAGAACATTATTCAAGCACGATGCCGGGGAGAGGCAGTAAGGGTTCCCGACCATGATGTCATTGATAAATACATGTGAATGGATACTTCATACATTAGGATCTAGTGTGAAAGGCAAGTTAAGACAAAAGATATAACCCAAGAGAGGTTACACAGAATATAGATATGAGCATGGACTGACGAAGTGGTTAGTAGTTGATCCAGGAAGAGCCTAGTTATGGCTAGACAAGAGGTCTCTAATAAATCAGCAGATCATGCAAGATAAACATAGTGAAACCCAGCACAAGAAATTCAGTCTCACATATATGACATCGTAATCCTTGAGAAATATTCAGATAGGAGTTGAGGTAGTTATATTTGTCGTGAAAGTGTTACGGAAATAAAAAGAGTGCCACGGGGGAGACAAAAAATGAGTTCAGAAGTAACCCTATGAGAACAAGGGCACAGAGGTATGTAACTAAGGATATTTATAGGTGAGTAAGAACATCAAAAATTCCATCGGGTATATGAAGTGATAAGCTCACAGCTTTTCAAGAGTCAGAAAGTCTTCCCTAAGTCATATAATGAAAGACTAGCTGAGGAAATAAGGAAGAAGGCTTCAACATATGCATAGTGACCTAAAGAAGAAATGATCTTGTAACAACAGTCTCACTACGACATTGTATGCACTCCATAACAAAGTGGCACCTGTCGTGACTAAGGGACGAGAAGTAAAATCAAAAGTAACATTCGAGATCATATGAGTTGCACGAAATCCAATAGGTGTGTACACTAAGATAAGCCAAGTATTCATGCAATAAGTGGCAGAACGACCAGGAGAAGTAATTGCTTAATATTAAATAAAGCTGAGAAGGCACGAAAGGAATTATTCGATCTACGACCTGGAGTTAGTTACACTATGACTGCACTCAAGATTTAAGAATACTATCCATACAACATATATGTTGACATTCATACAGTTATAGGAGACTCCGGTATAAGTTAAAAGAAAGAATTGAGTCCACCTCAAAGAAAAAGGATTGAATTGTTAGAAGATTATATTATGGATGTTCCATAGCATCCACCAAAGGCGAAATTAATAACTAATACCCTGAGTCGCAGATTGAAAGATAGGTTAAGGCTACATAAAGGCTGAGCAAGAAGAGGAAACTAAAGAGTTACATCAGCTAAGTAAATCGGGAGTCTGATTATTAGACCCAGATAATTATAAAAATCATGATTGAGAACATTGCAGAATCACTCTTAATATCAGAGGTACAAGAGAGATAGTACAACAGCCATACTTTACAACGGCTATACGATAAAGCCAGTTAAAAAAGTACCAGCCTCATGAGGAGTAAGTATGAAGCTCCCGCCGGATTGTGTACGCACTAGAGGTGCAAGTTTATAGTAGAGCTTCAAGTTGTGGATGTGAATTCTACCTATGTGGAAGGGAGGTTATGAAAGAGACAGAAGATACGATGCGAGAATAAAAGCTAAGTAAGGTAAAGGTTAAGAAGGTACGAGATGCTCAAGTGTAGAAGGTAGTGAATAGTCCATACTTAAGATAGAGGGCTAGAAGCGTCGCTATTCAGTATCCCCAAATGATAGTGGTGTCGTCAGTGACATATCTTCTAGCCTATGGTTTCTAGTACCGAGAGTTCTCGTTAAGAGAGTGAAGAAGAGCTAGAGACGATTTGATGTCTCGCTTGAAGTTCCAGAATAACATAAGGAAATCTATGGTGCTAGCAAGTTAAAGGAAGGCTGTGAGTAGTATAAATATATATGTGTAGGTCGCAAGCTAAAGTATGGTAGAGCAAAAAGGTTTTAGATATATATGAGTAAGGATAAGAAAAGGTGAATGAGATGGTGACGAGAATAGGTAAGGCCTTAGGATTAATCTCATCAAAACAAGAGAGCTGATGGTTCCCATAAGTTATAGAGAGCCTTGTATAACCTGAATAAACTCGGAGGAGTTTAAGACTAGGAGCATTTGGAAAAGAGGGAATTTTGCCCCTGGTAGTAGAATAAGGGTGTAATTTTGATAAATGATAAGTGGATGACATTTAGGCCTTCGATTGAGTAATGATTTAGAGAAAAAGAGATTTCATGAATTCCACAAAATTAGAATACCCCCATAAGATGAATCACATTGGGATGCTATGACATACTGTTATTGAACTATAGTATCGTCCCTAGGTAGATTAGGAAAATCACTTCAAATGTTTCCCGATGCGACGTGAGACCTAGTGACAATGTATTACGTAAGAGGTTTCAAGTTATCAATGGTAGATTATATATCAACATTAAGGTGAATCACCACTAGATGAATAAAATTTTCAAAGTATGAAATGAGATTAGGTCGTCATTCTTAAGATGAACAGTAATGAGGAAGAACTAAAGTACTTAGATTTATACATATAGGATAAGCAGAGAGAGGGTAACCTGGAGTTGGGTAGCAAACCTCAGTAATAATAAACTGAAGTAAGTGTTATGGTATAGTATAACCTACCTAGATGTAGTAAAGCCATAAGGATAGATATACAAGGCTACTAAACAAGATATAGCAACAGTCGTAAGTTCAACAAAGTACCGAGCGAAGAACTTCAACACACCTATATATACAGGGAGGAACAACTTGTCATAGTTATGTATATGTTCCCAAAGTGCGGCCTAGAGATAGGCTAAAAGCTGGAGGAAAAAGGATAGAAGATTCGCATAGGCGCACATATAAGGACAAAGCCGTACAAGCTGCACGACAGAAGGTCGCAATTGTTACGAGATTGAAAGAATTCCGAAAATAAGTTGTGGTGTGAGAAAAAGGCTTAAAGGGGGTAATGCCCTAGCCTTTGGATTTGTTCATAGAACAGTTGCCTAGATGGCAAGGATAGTATTAAAATATTCATAACAGCTATGGGTTATGAGACTGATAATCGCATTAGCAAACATTCGTGGACGAATGTTCAAAAGGGGGAATGATGTTACACCCCATGTTTTCATACTTAAGAGTACGTCTTAAGTCAATTGATGTAAGCTCATAAATAAGATCATCTTTGAAAGTACATAAAGTAAGTTAATGATGTTAACTTTTAGGTTACAATATTTATGATCATGGACTGCAAGTACCAAGAGGGTTGGAAGGCTTAGAAGCTAAACCAATTGAAGAAAATAAGTTTCGTCGAAAGTCGACAAGTTGGGAATATTATAACATGTACTTTTGGGATGAGACTAGGGTGCTCAAAATGATAAGGACTTTATTTTTTGAGTTAATTTTGTCTAATGATAGTCATATGTTATGTTTTGAAGTCAAGCGGGTTGTGGAACAAAAGTTGGCAAAGATCATCATAAGTTACATTCATAAATGTGTTGAAACTTAGGTCAAATGTAGCTGAGCTTTTATACCAATATACTTGGAATTAGGGGATGATATATCTACCAAATTGAAGAATGACAAGTCTAGTTTCAAACGCATTAAATTGTTCGTCGATACAACATAGGAGCAGAGAGATATTTGCAGTTTTGCGAGACTGCGCAGACTGCATAAGTGACAAGTAGGTGTGACACTAAAGCTTTTTGAGCAATACATTTAGTGTATTATATGAGGTCTTTTTTGGGAAATATTATATACCAAATTGAAGGTCTTGTAATGTAATTTCTAATGCTCTTAACAGTTCATTCATACGACATCCAGATAAAAAGATATAAGTGTTGGAAGAAGGGTCAATGCTAGGGTGCCAAGCTAGAACCTCTTTGACTTTTCAAAAGTTGATATATATAGGATTTTAAATCGTCTTTCTCTTCATTTTTCATAGAACACGACCAGAGAACTCCCAAAAACTTACCCTTAAGCTCTCTACAAGGGTTCCAAAGAAGATTAACATCCCGGGTACGTAATCAAGAAGCGATAACATTAGAACGATCCTTACGATGTAAGTATCGCTATATCGCCTCTCTTTTTCTTTGTAGTTTGAGTTTTGGAAGGTATTTCATAGTTAAGAAAATGCCCACTTTCTGTATTTAAGCTTTTAAATGTCAAGGAAGGTTGATAAATTCGTTTTCTAATAGTTAGAACTCATGGGACGGTGATCAGAAGCCGTGAGTTCGATTTATTTCACTTTTAGTGGACTATTTTATAGTCCACTCGTGTTGTGCTGATGTTTTATGGAGTTTTGGAGGAGCCAAGGTGTGGAGAAACACCACATAATGACAGAATGGTGGGCTGGTCATTCGTCGTTATATTTTTTAGGTTGTTTGACACTACTTTGGTTGTCGTTTTATGTATGAAGTGATTAGGGTGTGTGGGCTGTTTGGTGGTATATTGTGATAGAGATAAGGTTGGAATATGATGTATACATGTTGTTATTGTTGTGTTATTGTTGTTGTTGGTATATGGTATTGGAGGAGGGCCTAGTTACAGGGGAGATGCTGCCCAAATTTACGCAAACGAGCTACTAGTTTAAGTTGCAGAGTTAGCCTTTACCCGAAAACTGCTTCATTGTTTGCTTCTTCGTTTGTTCGGAAAAACGTTAAAGTTGGTTCCCTTACTTCCACCGGTATCAAAGCTTTCGCGCCATACACGAGAGAGAAAGGTGTTTCTCCCATGCTCGACTTCGTCATTGTCCGGTATGCCCATAGCACACTCGGTAGCTCTTCGGGACATTTGCCTTTAGCAGCTTCTAACTTCTTTTTAAGGTTCTGGATAATTACCTTATTGGTTGATTCCGCCTGTCTGTTAGAACTTGGATGGTATGGTGAATATGTAATCCTCTTGATCTTCAAATCTTCCAAATATTTTGTGACTTTTGGACTTATGAACTGCGGCCCGTTGTCACTGGCCATTTCCTTCGGTATTCCGAATCAGCAGATTATGTGGTCCCATATGAAGTCGACCACTTCGCGCTCACCGATCTTCTGGTAAGGGCCTGCTTCAACCCATTTAGTGAAGTAGTCAGTTAAAACTAAAAGAAATCTTACCTTTCCAGGGCCTGTGGAAGAGGACTAACTACGTCCATTCCCCATTTCATGAATAGCCATGAGGACAACACCAAATGCAAGAGTTCTACTGGTTGATGCACCAGTTGTGCATGGCGTTGACATTTGTCGCACTTCTAAACGAACGTCTTTGCGTCCTGTTCTATCTGAGGTCAATAGTAACCTGCCCTAATAAACTTTAGAACTAACGAATCTATACCAGAGTGATTCCCGCAAATTCCTTCGTGGACTTCCCTCATCACATAGTCCGCCTCTAAGGCCCCCAGACACCGGGCCAACGGTCCTTGGTATGATCTTCCATATAATTGCCCATCCACGAGGTAGTAACAAGCTTTTTTGGTTCGTAGTGCCTGGGATGCCTTCGGGACTTCGGGTAATTTGCCATGACGAAGATACTCAACAAACTCATTCCTCCAGTCCCAGACTAAGTTGGTTGAATTTACTTTGCAATAACCATCCACATCTAATACTGAATATAGAAGTTGAATGACAGTACCAGAGTCAGATCCTTTCATCTCCGTAGATGACCCCAAATTAGCCAATGCATCATCTTCCACATTTTCTTCCCTCAGAATGTGTATGATCGACCATTCTCTGAATCGTGCAAGCAATGTTTGAACCTTGTTCAAATACTGTTGCATGCGCTCTTCCTTTGTGTCAAAAATCATGTATACTTGGTTTACTACTAGCTACTAATCACACTTTATCTCGATGACCTCGGAGCCGAGTCCCAGGGCCAGTTCAAGTTCTGTAACCAAAGCTTCATACTCGGCTTCATTGCTAGTTAACAGAATGGTCTTAATGGCCTGCCTTAGGGTTTCCCCCGAGGGCGTGACTAGAACTATCCCGAGATCGAACCCTTTTACATTGGAAGCTTCATATGTAAACAAGGTCCAAACCCCCGATGTCGTTTACGACGTCAGCACTGCTTAGCAGCCAAAGGCATTAATCCAGAACTAAAATCGGCCACAAAGTCGTCCAAAACTTGTGACTTGATCGCAGTCCTGGGTTTGTACTCAATGTCGAACTCACTAATTTTGATTACCCATTTTGCCAAGCGGCCTGACAACTCAGGCTTGTGAAGGGCATTCCTTAAAGGAAAGGCTGTCACAACGGTTATCGGGTGGCACTGAAAATAAGGCCTGAGCTTTTGAGAGGCGACTACGAGAGCTAAGGTCAGCTTTTCGATGTGCGGATATTGAGTCTCTACTCATGGCAGTATTTAAGTAACATAATAAATAAGAAATTTTGTACCTTATTTATCTCGTACCAAAACGACACTTAACGCTACCTCCAAGACCACCAAATGTATCAATAATTGTTCGCCTTCCCTCTGTTTTGACAATAGCGGTGGGCTGGCTAGGTACCTTTTTAGTTTTTTAAGTGCCTGTTGGCATTTCGGAGTCCATGAGAAATTGTTCTTCATTTCTAGAAGCGAAAAGAAGTTATGGCACTTCCCTGAGGATCTCGAGATGAATTTGCTTAAAGATGCTAACCTTTTGGTCAACCTTTGTACTTCCTTCACAGTTGTCAATTTATTCGAAATGTCCTTGATGGCTTTGATTTTGTCGGGATTAACCCCAATCCCTCTTTGCGAGACCAAGAACACCAAGAATTTACCTAAACCAACCCTGAACACGGATTTCTCCGGGTTAAGTTTCATGTTATACTTCCTCAGTATGTCAAAAATCTCTTGGAGGTGTTTCAAATGATCTCCTATATTCAAAGACTTGACTAGCATGTCGTCAATGTATACCTCAATTATTTTCCTATCTTATTTGAAACATTTTATTAACAAGCCTCTGATAAGTGGCTCTGCCGTTCTTAAGCCTGGGTGGCATCACATTATCGCAATATGTGCCAAAGTTTGTTATGAAAGAAGTTTTTTCCTAATCCTCCGAGTTCATCTTAATTTGATTGTAACCAGAGTAAGCATCAAGGAAACTCATTAACTCGTGTCCGGTCGTAGCATCAATCATTTGATCAATGTTCGGCATGGGAACAAGTTTTTAGGGCATGCCTTATTTAAATACTTATAGTAAACTTATTATTCTTTTTTGGTAGTACGGCTACGTTGGCTAACCATTTTGGATACTTTACCTCCCGGGTTGAACCATTGTTGAGTAATCGGGTTATGTTCCTGATCTCTGCTATCGGGTGTTTCTTTTGCCTTACCGGTTGAAAATTTGGGTCCAGACTCAACTTGTGAACGGCTACCTCTAATGGGATACCTGTCATATCTGAGTGCAACCATGTAAACACAATCTGCATTAGCTTTAAGAAAATTTATAAACCCTAACATGAGCTCGGGATTTAATGCAGTACCCAGGTGAAACTTCCTCTCCAAAAAATCTTCGAATAAGATAACTTTCTCGAGTTCCTCTATGGTTGACTTGGTCGCATCCGTCTCCTCCGGTACCTGAACATATCTTGGAACCTGATAGGATTCCGATGACTCCTCGCTCTTATCGTCTTCATTCAGAAATGGAGAAGGCATCCGTTCCTATAATTGCTATTTGTTAGACTCTTTCCCTTTTCTACTGTAAATAGTCACCGCATCCATCTCCCTTGTAGTCGGTTGATATCCTCTTATTTGCTTGATTTCTTCTGGGGTTGGGAATTTCAACAATTGATGATATGTTGAGGGTACGCCTTCATCTCATGTATCCACGCCCTTCCGTAACCCATATCACCATCTACCACTTCGAATAGAGTGGTCTTTGTTACACCTTCGACGTGTGTGGGCAGCAAAATATCTCCTCGAGTTGTCACGCTTGTCAAGTTGAAACCAGCTAAGAGTTTTGTCGTCGTAACGATGTTCTCGGTTAATTTTGCTTACTCCAAAACTCTCCATTATATTATGTTGCCTGAGCTTCCTGGGTCAACCAAAACATATTTAATTTTGAAATCTAAAACATTGATAGAGATTACCAAAGCGTCTCTATATGGCAGAAGAAGTCTGTGAGCGTCTTCGTCCGTGAAAGTGATGCCATCTTATCCGACTTCCCGAAGTCTCTTGTTGTGAGTCACTGATATCTTTGTTTTCTTTTCTACTGAAAAGGTCACACCGTTGACTTCATTTCCTCCGAAAATCATATTGATAATCAGTCGGGGGATGCTTCTGCTACCTTCGAGGGCTCTGCATTGTCCCAGCTTCGGCCGTAGTTGTTCATGGCTCGGTCACTTAAAAACTTCCTAAGATGGTTATTCTTCAACAATGTCGCCACCTCTTCACGAAGATGTCCCCAGTTCTATGACCGTGAGTCATATGGTATTCACACCATAAACTGGGATCCCTCTGGCTTGGATCAGATTTGATTGGCTTCGGGAACCGTGCTTCTTTGATATTCCTCATTGCAGATACCAACTCTACTAAACTGATGTTAAAGTTGTAATTTGATAACGTGGGATATGTAGAGTCGCGGGCCCCTTGCATCTCCCTCACCTGTAACGACCTGCTGCTCAATCCATGATCTATTTTTCTATCGGGAGTAAACTTACCCGATGACCAAAACCATTTGCTATTATGACCTTCGATTCTTTCATATGAGAGAAAACGACCCCTAGAGGACCGCCAATCCGCATCAAAGTCGCTTTTAAACTTGTCCTGGTTTTTGTCTCGATCTGTCCCTTAGTTAATACCGGGAACTCGAGCTAATCATATTCTATCCTTATTTTTGAATCATAACGGTTATGAACATCCGCCCATGTGGTTGCTTGAAACTCGAGCAGTCTTTCCTTTAGCTTTTGAGAGGCGTCAGAGCTCCGTAGATTTAGATCCTTTGTGACCGCCTCCGCTGCCCACGCATTTAGTATCGCCGGTAAACAACATTCTCTCTCTCTTGAACCGGATCACGAATTCCCGTAGCAGTTTGGACTCGCTTTGTGCAATCCTGAATATGTACGCCTTTATGGCTTGAACCTTCCTTGCTCCGTCGTAGGCCATAATAAACAAGTCTCCAAGCATCTCAAAAGAGTTAACTGAATGTTCGGGTAAGAGAGAATACCATATCATGGCCCCCTTCATGAGGGTTTCACCAAACTTCTTCAGTAAGACCGACTCGATCTCATGTTGAGCCAAATCGTTCCCTTTCACAACTATGGTGTAGGTTGTGATGTGCTCCTGCGGATCCAAAGTCCTATCGTATTTTGGTATGTCCGACATCTTAAACCTTTTTAGAATTAACTCTGGTACAGCGCTCGATTTAAATGGAAATTGCGTGTATTTTTTCGAATCTGGGCCTTTAAGTATTGGTGGCGCACCTAGAATCGGATCCATCCGAGCGTGAAAATCCTTTTGCATTTTGATCCATTCGCTCATTCATTTACCTCATAAACCCTCTTGAGCTCGATTTTGAAGGGATCATTCCCGTTGTTATTTCCAGATCCGCTGCCGGCCAGTCCCTCCGGCTTCGTCAAAACGGACTTCACCTCTTGGGGTATTGTTATCGACCCTCTGAGCCGTTTGGTTTGCAGGAACACTGGGAGGAATCGGACCCCGTTCGTTCGCGCTATTGGAGGCGCCTGGCAAAGCTTGTTTTAACTCTGTCATCACCCGATCATGCCTTGAGATGTGTTTCATGATTGATTTCTATTGTTCTCTCAAGATTTAAAGTTTCCACTACATGGTCCTCCTCCGCATTATTGGGAGTCGGTTCCCGCACACGCCGAGGATACTGGCCATCTCGAATCGGGGTCATCTCATCCCCTTCGTTGCGAGACTCACTGAGTGAGTCATCATGTTGGGACAATTATTCGTGCCCCTCAACATTGTGTGTGATGTTGACATCATTAGCTGCCATGTCTTTTTTCACTAAGGAAAGAATCAAAACAAGTTAGAAATAAACGTAAGGATCAAAGCAATTACGCAACTGTCTATGTCCCACGGTGGGCGCCAAATTATTTATCCATAAAATAATACAGTTAAATTTGTTACGTGATTTACATACAAGAGAACTGATTTGATCCAAAAACGATAAAGAGATAAGGTTAAAATTAAGATTAGGAATTGAAATTGAAGAAGATGACAAGCCTGACTCCGAATACAATGTCTCCGAGGAAAAAAATAAAAGTAACGATAAAGTGCAAATAAAGTTGTTTAATTGAGAGCAAAAGTAATAAAATAAAGCTTTTGTGCAGAAAATCTTGTGTCCTTAAAATGGTTGTTGAGCTTGCTATTTATAACTTTACCTAGGGAAACAAGATTCTAGCATCAAGCTCCTCTTAAATGATAATAAAAGAGTCATTGATGAACGCGTAACAGCAGACCATGAATTCAAATATTTTCTGCAGCAGTCGCTCATTTAATGTTAGTAAATATTCCTTCATTGAATGTTATCCGCTGACAAACTTTTTATCTTATCCTGTCGGCTACGCTCCCTTCGGGATTTATCCGATATCGATTACATTCGTTGTATTCGGAATTGGTTATTCTCTCACTTGCCATTTGCCTATCTTCGGTTCCACGTGTCATGTTATCATTCGACCATTTGTTATCAACTAATTTTACCCCATACAGATAGAGATATAAATTATTATTGTATAAGCAAAATTAACATTTTAATATGTATGTAACGTAACATCTTAGATAAAATAAAGTGGATGGAGTAGTTTTTTTAAAAAATAAAATAAAAATAAAAATAAAAATAATAATAATAATAATAATAATAATAATAATATAATAATAATAATAATAATAATATAATAATAATAATATAATAATAATAATAATAATAATAATAATAATAATAATAATAATAATAATAATAATAATAATAATAATGCAAGCCGGAATAAGCTTGGAAGTCGCGATTTACAGTTGGAATGGTTCTACACCCACGTATTTTCCAATTTGGACGTAACAATAATAATAGGCTATGATGCATACTCTGTAGCCGCTGGTCATGGTTTTGTCAGATCGTGTACTTTGCGCGTATCTCTCCTTCCCATATAATCCCCATTCCTAGTTCTAGTTTCTTCTACCATCCCCTTTTAGCTTTTACCAATTCTCCTCTCGGTTCCCAGTTTTGGAAAAGACTTTGCTGCAGAAACACCATTCTCTATACGGTTTGGCCAAAGTCTCATCAACCTGGCGTACTCTGTCTTGAGGAGGTATATATAAAATCACAAATATCCATGATTTATATATCTTTTATTTTATAATAATGGTGTATAAGGCATCATCACCTTGACTAATTCCACCGTAATCTGCTACATCTCCACCACATATATCCAACAGTTTTGCCTGCCAAGGCTTGGGCAGAATTTTTCTTTTCTTTTCTTTTTCGGTTTTGTTCGTAATTTAGGAAATTGAAATTTTCAAGACACTAAAAAGATGGATCCTTTTAAAAGATTTCTATGTTGAACCATAAATATTATGGATCTTTGTCTTTTCTTTATCTGTGTTAGGTTTGTCTTGTTTAACAAACCCATCTTTGTTTTCTTGCTGTTCAGAACAATTTAAGTAATTTAAACAAAGAAGCTCTTTGGTTGCTTGAATAAGGAGAATCAATCTCCTTATAAAATTCAACACAACTCAATACTTTGTTTGATTGCAATTTTACTTCTTCATATAAATAATATATGCATAACAAATGTATGCATTATGTTTATGCAGAATAGAATATCAAGTAGTAATAACATATTAAGTAAAAATACCTCAACAACAACTATCTCAAACCCAAACATGTCCGGTAAAGCGATAATATTTAACCGTAATCATAGTAAAAGAACTTTTATTTTGTTTAAAAAGCAAAATGGAAAAACATATTTTAAAATATACATCGTATACAACAGATTTGTAACATGTTTAAATTTTTCTGCGAATACAAATTTGATGAGGTTCTGAAATTCTCTAGGTTATTTTGGGGTTCTCATGGTGGGTTTGTTTTTCAATTTTCATGGATGAGCAGAGGAAGTTTAGGTGAAGATTCTGGAGAGAAGCAGCAGAATCTAACACTCTGGCCAATAATACTCCAGTGAAGTCCTTTTCCCATTTGGTATGGGCAACGGCAGAGGCGAGAAGAAGAACAAGCCTTGGAATTGCATTATATTATTATTTTCCTGCGTCTTCATTGTTCTTGAATTGGGCGTTGCTTTGGCGCCT
Source organism: Nicotiana otophora (assembly GCA_000715115.1). Classification (NCBI taxonomy): domain Eukaryota; kingdom Viridiplantae; phylum Streptophyta; class Magnoliopsida; order Solanales; family Solanaceae; genus Nicotiana; species Nicotiana otophora. The sequence continues at coordinate 35,546 of AWOL01S0033174.1, forward strand.
GCCTATTGATTACGGCTAATATTCCACCCAATGTAGAAAGTTCTTTTTTTTTTTTATCAAACATCCATTCTTTTGTAGTCCACTTGAAGCTCAGTTTTCCAGATGTAAATTGAACGGTTTCAAAGCGTGAAATAGAGGAAAAGGAACTGCAAAAGAAATGGCAAATTGTAGCTGCTTTGGTGGTCTTGTAGGAAGAAACAACTATAAGGCAAGTATATTATTATGTTTAATATGTTATTACTACAGTTCTCTTTTTCTTTTATTGTCGTTGCAAAAGCTGAACTTTTTCTCATTTCCACGGTTTTGTTGCTTCTAGAGAAAAGAGAGATTTCGAAAAACTGCTAAGGTTCATGCACCAGTTGAAGGTCATATAGAGTGTAGTGACAAAACTGATGAGTTGAAATCAACTGCTTTTGTTATTCCCTTACCTATAGAGATTCCTGGGAATTCAGGGAAGAAGGTCAAGGAATTGAGTCATGAAACCTCCTTTAGAGAAGCTAAGGAGTTTGAATACGAAGGGGAAGATGAGCACGATGAATGCCTTTCAATGAACAGGGACAGTTTTGATTTTGATATTCAAGGCCATCTTGGAAGCATAAATGAGGAATCTGATCGATCAGTTCACAAAAAGATGAATCTTTGTTACAAGCTCAACAATTATGTAAATGATCAGCACCAAAATAAGAAATCTGAGAAAAATGAAGATATCTTGGAAATCATTAAGACTGGAAACGTTAGTGATCCAGGGATTGGTAAACGAGAATCTTGGACTTGTACAGTACTTAAGCGCTCCTGCTCAGATTTGGCAATGAGGGATACCTTAAAAAAGATTAGTCTGAAGCCACCACCACCTGCAAAATCCCAGTCATTTGAAGAAATGCAGAGATTAGCTGAGAAGTTGCCTATCGGAAGTCCAGTTTCAGTATCTTCACATTGTAGTGCTGACAAAGTTATGCTGAGAAAACATTCCTCAAGCCAAATCCTACCATCCAGAAGTCGAAAGTTGTGGTGGAAACTCTTTCTATGGAGCCATAGGAACGTAAAAGAAACAAGCAATTGCAAACCACAGCCAATCCCTATTAAAATAACTCTAAGCAAGCAAGGTGGATACTCTTCAGACACTCTAGAACCAGGGCAAGGCATGGACTTAAGCAAGTTGGGATCACGTGCTTCATTCACTGGGAAATCGTTGAAAAAGGGGAGCAATAACATCCATAGAGTAACTGGTATGTGGCCACAAAATCAGTGGGTTGCATGCCCCGCAGAATCTTCTACATTCTCAAGAGTTGATGAATGGGTGAAAGAACTTTCTGTTAGTCCACCACACTTAATTGATGAAGATGATGATCACATTGAAGATGACCGTGAGTTCCTACCTTCAGCCCATGCTGGTAAATCAATTGCAAGAAACTCATCGCTCATGATTAGGCATCCAAATACAAATGTGCCAGCAGAGGTAATACATGCCAACAACGTGATCCAGTCTCTCAATTCATCCTCAACGGTTGCTCACATTGCAGGCATTGGACTTAGAGTTAACCCTGTAATGTCACACTTCTCCAGTCTTCGATCAGTCAATTTATCAGGCAACTCCATAGGTGGGTTATCATGCTTAGTTCTACTAAACGGAAGACAACACTAAAGAAAATGGTTACATGTGACACTCACTGAAAATTGTTTTATGTTTATGTATTGATGCAGTTCAAATAACTCCAGGATCATTGCCAAATGGTCTTCATGTTCTCAATTTATCAAGGAACCAGATTCACACAATTGAAGGTCTCAAGGAATTGACTCGTTTGCGGGTGCTTGACCTCAGTTACAATAGAATTTCTCGGATTGGACGAGGTAAATTTGTACTTCTTTAGACCTCAACCAATTCAATTGTCTTGGCTTCAAAACTCTTGAGTTGATGATTTTGCCTTCAAATTCTATCAGGTTTATCAAATTGTATACTCATCAAGGAGCTCTACATTGCTGCTAACAAAATAAGTTATTTGGAGGGGCTGCATAGGCTTTTCAAGCTGTCAGTTCTTGACCTGAGTTTCAACAAGATAACTACAACTAACGCTCTTCGCCAACTTGTGGCAAACTATAACTCTCTGATTGCTCTAAATCTGTTGGGCAATCCAATCCAGTGCATTAGTGATTACCAACTACGTAAGACAGTGTGCAGTCTTCTTCGGAAGTTAGTTTTCCTGAATAAACAACCTATTAATCCACAAAAGGCACGAGATCAAGCTGTTGCTGAAGCAGCACTTGGTAACAGCAGCCGAAGCACTAGTAGCAGAACAAACAGAAAAGTCAATCTTGGAAATTGTGCATCTACCAGGACGCACAGGGGCAGTGCCCTTATTGCTCAAAAGAGTAGGCAAAGGCTGAGAAGCCGAAATCAAAGTCAATCTTCCAAGGCCAATTTTTCTTCTCTGGCATCTTCTTGTCGCTAAATATTCTCAAACTCTCTGATAGTGCACCTTATTGTTTCTGGTTTGCTTTTCAATTATTCATTTTAAATAGAGGTTCTTCCTTATTCTTCGTTGCATTCTGGATGTCTGGTTAAACGATAGGTACTCATGATTTTCAATTTCTATTGTTTCCATAAATGATGAGTGTATATCGAGTTATCTTGCTTTTCCAGATCGATTGCATTTCTAGACAAAAGTTAGAAACTGCGAGTGCTGTAAACTCAGCAACTTATCTTGATTCTTGTAACCTACGTAAAAATTAGGTAGATATTGTGAAATACTAGTAGCATTACCGCCGACAAGGCGTGAGTCGGTGAATGCTGTCATATCTTAAATTACAGTACGGCGCTTGCAGCAGTAGTCCCTATATTCGTATTCATAGTGGGAAAAATAACTTATCTTCATATCCAGTGCTTAGATCAACCCATTATTTAAGCTATTATCACTTAATCATAGTTAAGTAATGTAAATCTTGCCTCCTTTTATTACTAACCGCGATAAACTAATATAGTTTATCGGACACCGCATATGAATGTTTTTTGTGCTAGTGTCATTGAGCTTCAGTGTGCTTCTAGCAGGGGTGCAAATTCAGAACCTTTCTAATATTTAATCAAATATGTCATGGGCGGCTTTCAAGCCATGCTTCATGAACCCTTGGACGCGCCCCATGGCGTCATGGTAAGCTTCCCAACGACTAGCGCCATGGACGGCCCCGTGGTCTTGGTCGCGCCAAGTAACAAGAGTGCCTATGCGTACGTCGCCCCATCAATATCCCTCGCCAGCGCCCAGCCGCAGACAGATGCCAACAACGCCCCTCGGCAAGCCGCACCCTAGTGCACGCCCGTTGTCAGCGCAATCGACCCATACCCTATGACCAGAGCCGCGCGCGCAGACCATGATGTTAAAAACAAGGTTGCCTCCAACGGACCTGCTTTTGCTTTGTAGGAATCTAAGTCCTTTTTGTTGTAAAGATAGAGTAGGTTTACTTCTTGTATTTTCATTATTAGTCTCTAGCTTATTTATGTCAAGTCTTGTAACTTTGGTTTATTGTTTTAAGCATTATTAGAGGGGATCAAGCAGTCAAACTTTCAAGCAAGAAAATAATTATTTGTATTGGTTCTCTCCCCCTCGACACCGTGTTACCTTTCTGTAATAGCTTTCATTAATTCAATCAAGCTTTCTTTCATTCTCATTCTGTTTATGTTCTCTCAATTACTCTTGACATTGGTTTTCTCGTACGGCACTAACAGTCTCGTCTAGCGGACAAAAGAGACCCTAGTTGGCGGATAATAATCGCACGGACATCGGTTATTTAGCCTTACGTCGCCCTTCCAAGACATCCCAGGAAGGCGCCATGTAACAATTGGTATCAAAGCCTAGGCTCGACATCAGACGATGGAACATATTGCCATTGCCATCATTTCTGACCATCGTGAGTCATGGGGCCCACATTACGGCCCTCGAAGAGACGGTTAACGTATTACAACCCATCACGAGTACGGTGTTGATCTAAGAACCATCCTAGTTCAAAGGTTAGACGACCTGGACCGTAGGATGCGGCAGGCCGAAGGAGACATAGCGAACATCAGTCGCGACTCTAAAGGAGACCGGCAAATGGCAGACATAGAGGCAGCCGAAATTTTCAGTAAATCCAAGGGGCTCCAACAGGAGCGGACCGAGGATTTAGCCTATAGGTCACAAGAGGTAGACAGGGTGATTGTCATGCAACAAACCATATACAACTTGACAGGCCAACTCAATGTTGTCAACGCTGCATTACAAGGCCTACTCTGAGGAGCAAAAAACCACATCGGCGGTGCTGTGAACCTCGTCCCTGCACCACAAAAGCTAAAGATTCATGAACCAAAGCCCTACAATGGGGCTCGAAATTCCAAGGTAGTGGAGAACTTCATCTTTGACATCGAACAATACTTCGATGCCGCGAGGGAGTTAGAAAAAGCAAAAACTGTAGCAACTGCTGTCATGTATCTTCAGAGTGATGCTAAACTCTTGTGGCGTGTGAAATACGAAGTCATCTGGGCTAGTGAAGAAACTCTTGAGACATGGGGAGACCTGAAGGCAGCCATACGCCTACAGTTCTTCCCCGAAAACGTAGAGTACAATGCACAGAAAAAGCTCTGGGAGCTCCGCCAAACCAATTCAGTCCGGGATTACGTGCTGGAATTCTCCGCACTCATGGTGAACATTCGGGATATGGGTGACAAAGACAAACTCTTCACATTCGTGGAAGGTTTGAAACCTTATGCCCGTATGAAGCTGCAAAGACAAAGGGTAGATACTTCACCCAAGTCAGTCCAAGCACCGGAATGCCTTAGGGACTACCAAGTGGAAGCTCGGAAGGATAGGGCTCAACCGCCTGTCCGAGGAGGATACAAAGGAGGCCGGCCTAGCAATGGTGGACCTAGCAGAAGCGGATGAGATCGGAGTGTAACCAAATCTAAGACTCCTTCCTCAGGCAGCAATAGTGTTTCATCTAACAATAATGATCGGGGGAGGAAGCCCTCTTCAGGATGTCATCATTGGGTGGGCCGTATTGGAACTATGAATACCCACAGGCACAAATGAACACCCATCAAACTTTTAATGATGGGATAGATGACGACACTGATGATATTGACCAGACAAAACCAATAGGTGCCTTCAATTCCCTTGTTTGTTCTATTTCTAAGGCCTTAGCTCGAACCACTGTCGGCATCTGTAAAAAGAAGAACCCATGCCCAACTACCAACAAAAGGAAAATGAAGGCGGATGAGGTGCCCCCCTTAACCAAGAGAAGACATTGATGTTTGTCAAAATAAAAGTTAATGGCAAGCTCATTCGGGCGATGATATACACGGGTGCTACTCATAATTACTTAGCCTCAACTCATGTAGAGTGCCTTGGTCTAGTTGTGAGGAAGGGCAGAGGTTGTGTCAAGGCTATCAACTCACCACCTCAGCTAGTGGGTGGAATAGCCAAAGGAGTGCCAATGAAGCTTGGTCCTTATGAAGGAAAATTCAACTTGCGTGTGGTGATCATAGATGACTTCGTGCTAATAGTTGGATTGGAATTCATGAAGCAAACTAACACAATTCTTGTACCTTATGCACACATGCTACTGCTGATGGGAGAAAACGGGGCCAAGCTTTGCATTATTCCATGCACAACCATAAAAATGGCCGCGGAGAACACCTCGACCTTGTAGCTAAAGAAGGGAGTCAAAATACATGAACCTACTTTCCTAGATACCCTCTATATTGAAAATATTGAACGCTCTTCGGGTCCCATTCCTGCACCCGTGAAGGAACTGCTAAAGGAGTTTGAAGACGTCATGCAATAGTACATGCCAAACCGACTCCTGCCTAGGCACACTGTGGACCATGAGATTGAGTTGGTGCCGGGTGTGAAGCCACGCCCGGGCGCCTTACAGAATGTTACAACCCGAACTCACCGTGCTTCGGAGACAGTTGACGGAAATGCAGGACACGGGGATCATTGTGCCCTCCAAGTCCCCTCATGGGTACTCTGTGCTATTCCAAAAGAAACATGATGGAACCCTATGATTCTATATGGATTATCGGGCTCTAAATAAAATCACTGTGAAGAACAAATACCCTATCTCTCTAATGGTAGACCTGTTCGATAGACTAGGTGGTGCTACAGTGTTCACCAAAATAGGCCTAAAGACATGTTAATGGTATGTCTGGATTGCTGAGGGAGATCAACACAAGATAACCTGTGTGACAAGATATGGATCATATGACTTCTTGGTCATGCCATTCGGCTTCAATAATGCTCCAGCCACATTTCGCACCTTGATGAACCAAGTATTTCGAGAGTATACTGACGAATTCGTAATGGTCTACTTGGACGGCATTGTGGTATATAACAAAACATTGGAGTAGCACCTGGAGCAAATGCGAAAGGTCCTAGCTTGATTAAGGGAGCACAAATTATATGTGAAGCTATTCAAGTGCTCGTTTGCCCAAAAACATATTGACTTCCTCGGACATGTCATCAAGGAAGGGCGAATCAATATGGACCAATAAAAGATTCAGGCTGTCATAGATTGGCTGCCGCCTAAGGATATCCATGCCTTTAGGGCATTCCTTATCCTATGCAACTTTTATTGGTGATTTGTGAAAAACTACTCTCTCATTGCATTACCGCTGAAAGAACTCCTAAATAAAGTCAGGCCTTGGGATTAGGGTCCAGGCGAGCGGAGGCCTTCAACGCATTGAAAGCGGCTATGTCTAGTAGCACCGTCTTGACCCTTCCTGATTTGGCCAAGCCGTTTGAAGTACAAACAGATGCCTCTGACTGTGCTCTGGGCGGAGTCTTGCTACAAAAGGGGAATCTGGTTGCGTACAAGAGCCAGAAGTTGAACGATGCAGAACAACGCTACGCCGCTTACGAAAATGAATTATCAGTTGTCGTCCACTACTTACACCTTTGGAGTTCGTGGTCAAAGTCGAAAAACACAACTGTTAGTCATTTCATGACCCAACCAAAGCTGAATGGCCGGCAAGCCAGGTGGCAGGAACTCCTAGCAGAATTTCACCTCAACCTGGAGTACCGAAGTGAGAACACCAACCAAGTTGCTGATGCACTTAGTCGGAGGGCCGACCTAGCATCGGTGTGCCTACTCACCACCCTGGAGGGGGGGGGGGCAAAGTGGACACCACTATAAAAGACCAGATATAGGATCTACTCACCAAGGATCCTGCTGCACAATATTTGGTCGATTTGGTAGAACAGGTGAAGACTCGCTAGTTCTACATGGAAGATGGGTTCCTGAAAGTGAAAGGGGACTGACTTTATATTCGTAAAGGAGGAGATCTGCAAAGGACTATTCTTATGGAATGCCACGATACTTTGTGGGCCGGCCACCCAGGTGAAGAACGCACCATGTCATTATTGCTCTATGCATACTATTGTCCTCAAATGGCTGATGATATTGCACAATATGTGAAGACATGCCTAGTATGCCAGAAAGACAAGTCTGACCGCTTGACACAAGCGGGACAATTTAAGCCATTGCTTGTTCCAAAGAGACCTTGGGAAAGCATGTCACTATATTTCATCACCGGATTGATTAAGGTCGGAGATCTTACAACTATCTTAGTTGTGGTAGATTAGTTTTTGAAATATGCTACATTTATAGTAGCCCCAAAATATATATCAACATAAGATACAACTCAACTCTTCTTTGCTCATGTTGTCAAATATTGGGCCCTGCCTAAAGACATCGTTAGTGATTGTGACTCTCGCTTCACTAACAACTTTTGGACTCAGATCTTTAAGTGCCTCGGGTCCAAGTTGAGCATCAATTCAAGTTTCCATCCGTAATCTTATGGCCAGACGGAGCTGTTCAATGGCATGCTGGAGGAATACCTTCGCCATTTTGTTACCTATTCCCAAAAGAATTGGGTGAAGATTCTGGATGCTGCTCAATTGTGTTTCAATACACAAAGGATCTCTAGTATAAATAGAAGCAATTTTGAAATTGTTACCGGACAGCAACCGCTATTCTCACACACTGTGAATGCCCCAAACATGTCGAAATCTCCTAGAGCCGCCAGCTTCTCGAAAGAACGGAAGCAAAGTTTGGAGATAGTGTGGAGTTATCTTGTGAAAGCCCTAAAGCGGATGAAAAAGCATGTTGATCAAAACTGCCGCTTTGTTGAATACCAAGTAGGGGACAAAGTGATGGTGAAAATACCTAAGCGATACCTATTTGTAGGGGTTCATGACCCTTGCCTATTGTAAAAGTATATTGGACCCTTGTCTATTGAGAAACGCATTGGGAAAGTTGCATACCGGGTGGATACCCTGGCCTGGTGGAAGATTCATCCAGTCTTCCATGTCATGTTCTGAAACATTTTCGGGAAGACACAGAGGATCCTTCGCGGAGCAAATTCACAATATCTAGTATTTGAGGCCCCAATTCAGCCGAGAAAAGGCATGTAGAAGCTATTCTTGATGATCGAGTGATTCACACTTCAAGGAAAGATCACCAAGAGTTATTGGTGAAATGGTAGGGTTGTGATACGGAGGAAAATACTTAGGAGAGAGGAACAAACCTCAAATCCTCCAAGATCCTAATCGATGATTATCTTGCAAATAAGGTGCCTAAGACGTCGCCAAATCCGACGGGGGAGAATATCATGGGCGGCTTTCCAGCCATGCTTCATGACCCCTTGGACGCGCCCCATGGCGTTCTACAAGTGTCCCAATGCCTAGTGCCATGGACGGCCCCTTGGTCTTAGCCGCGCCAAGTGACAAGTGCACATGTGCCGATGTCGCCCCATTAATATCCCTCACCAGCGCCCAGCCACAGACAGATGCCAACAATGCCTCTTGGCAGGCCGTGCCTCGGCGCACGCCAGTTATCAGCGCAATCGACCCATGCCCTATGGCCAGCGCCGCGCACGCAGACCCTCATTCTAAAGATAAGATTGCCGCCAATGGACCTGCTTTTGATTTGTAGGAATCTAAGTCCTTTTTGTTATAAATATAGAGTAACTTTACTTCTTGTATTTTCATTATGAGTCTCTAGCTTATTTATGTCAAGTCTTCTAGCTTTGGTTTTATTTTTTTTAAGCATTATTAGAGGGGATCAAGTAGTCAAACTTTCAAGCAAGCAAACAATTCTCTGTATTGGTATCTCTTCCTCTCGACACTGTGTTGCTTTTCGGTAATAGCTTTCATTAATGCAATCAAGCTTTTATTTCATTCTCATTCTCATTTTTGTTTTCTAAATTGCTCTTGACATTGGTATTTCTCATACGACACTAACAGTCTCGTCTAGAATATGGAGGGGATCCTAGTTGGCGAATAGTAATAGCACGGACATCGATTTCTTAGCATACGTTACCCTTCCAAAATATCTCAGGAAGGCGCCGGGAAGGCGCCGCGTAACAATACTTATGCCTAAAAAATAAAAAATAAAGACAAATGCTTAAATGCCGGTAAAATTTTAGGTTTAGTTGGTGATAGTATGTGGAAGTTTAGCTTTTGCAGAACATTCATATGTTCTTTCCCCTTGAAAAGGAAACGTCGAAAATGCTTGTGCTTTCGAGAAAATGTGCATGGCCAAACACCAGTATCTTTGGAAAGGGGAGAGGCAATGACTTATGGTTTCAGAATAGAAAAATAATGTAAAAGAACCTTGTAAGACCGGGGATTCATATGCAAAGATTGGCAATTGGCAAAAAATATGGATTAAAAAAGAGGATAAAATAATCCGACATGCCTGATGCAGACCAGCGACCTAAGGAATGCTCCTATTTCCAACTACAGTCCTCCGCTCTACCAACTGAGCCGAGGACGTATTTTGGACAACCTTCGTAGTAATAGCCTAACAAATACAATACAAGATACAGTATGCAATTTCGTATCTAAGAATAAGTGCATTGTTAAGTATGTATATACATACCAACATATGTTTCCTAATAAAGCCATCAACTTTTGAAGGGAAAGCCAAGATTTCTTTATAAGACCGTATTATAGCAAAAAAAAAAAAAAAATTAATAGGATTGGAAAATAAATTTGAAGATTATATTATACCCCTAGTGAGGAGAAGCTACATGGTTTGCCAAAAAAGAAGAAGAATATAATTTGAAGAATATTGTTTGAAACAAATTTTCAAGTTATGGAAATTAACTGCAATCACAAAAATAAGTAAAATAAATTTATTATTTAACTAGCTTTACACCCACGCGATTGTTGGGAAAAGTAAGGCACAAATAATGTGCACGACAAGGTAGCAGCGGAATAATATCCAAGTATAACTTTTTCAATCTATTTGAACCAAGAGAACACAAACAAATTCAAGCACAAACTTATACAAGAAGCAAGTATATCTAACCAACACGAATATGACAAGATAAAATAATCAAACACACGAGACACAAAAATTTAAGTGGAAAACCTCTTCAACAAGAGTTACAAAAGTTTTTTAAATTGCACACAAAACAAGTGACGAACCAAGAGCAACAATAGAAAAAGATTGCACCAAAATAATTGAAGAAAGGAGAGAAATCACCCCAAACACTAGCTACTGTTCACGCCTCTAAAACCAAAGCTATAGGCCTCCAAATTAAATCCCCACTATTGAAATCCAAGAACTAGATGTTGAGAACTCCCAATTCAACTATGAGCTCGATGCAATGGTTAACGAGTCGGGAAATGCTATTTGAAGTGGGCTGCCTGAGCGGAGATATTCTGGAGCAAAAGAATACACTCAAGGCATCAAAAATGGATGCACCCTTATGCTTTGTATCTTGTTATGTTTTAGACCTAAAACATGTCACATTTATATGCCTTGGTATTAGTGGGCTATTTGAAAAAGTTGGCTAGGTCCAAAGGCCACCTTTTAATCCACATAGGAAGGGAAAGACACAAAAAACACCAACAGTTCACCCCCTCTGACTATGTGGTGGAGACAGCCATCCCGGCCATCAAGCAAAGTTCTTCAAACTTTTCTCTTGGAAAAGATTTAGTCAACATGTCGAAACCATTATCATTTGGGTGAATCTTCTCAAGTTCAAGCATCTTAGAGTCCAACACACCTCCAATCCAACGGCATCTCACGTCAATATGTTTCGACCTACCATGAAATATAGAAGTTTTGCCAAGATGAATAGTACTTTGACTTTCGCAATAAAGCACATACATCTTTTGAGCAAAGTTAAGTTCCCCAAAAAATATTTTCATCCAGAGCAAGTCTTTACAAGCTTCAACAGTAGCAATAAACTCAGGTTATGTAGTAGATAGAGCAATACATTTTTGCAACCTAGATTGCCAAGCCACAACTCCCTCTACAAAGGAAACCAAGTAGCCTGAAGTATACTTGCGAGTATCAACATTACCTGCCATATCTGAATCAGTATAATCATAAAGAATAAGCTTCCATGTCCCAAAATACAAACTCAGACTAGAAGTCCCAAAAAGATATCTCATTATCCACTTCACCGCATTCTAATGCTTTTTTCCTGGACTAGAAAGAAAATCGGCTAACAATACCAATATCGTGAGCAATATCTAGTCTTGTACAAATTATTGCATACATAAACCGGCCAATAGCTGAAGCATAAGAAATTTTCTTCATATCTTCCTTCTCATCATTACTAGAAGGACACTGCTTTGTGCTCAATTTGAAGTGCATAGCGATAACAACCTTAGCTTTATCCATATTGAACCTGCGAAGTACTTTCTGATGTACTTGTCTTGTGATAGACCACAACTTCTTAGCCCTCTCTATCATAGACAATTTGCATGCTAAGAATTTTCCTTGCTGGTCCTAAGTCTTTCAAAGCAAAAGGCTTGTTCAACTCTTGCTTCAACTTCTGAATCCTACAAGCATTATGACCCACAACAAGTATGTCATCAATATAAAGCAATAAAATAATAAAGTTATCATTGGATAATTTTTGCACAAAAACATTATGGTCTGAAGAAGTCGTTTTGAAACCCTGTTGACTCATAAAAGAACCAAACTTCATGTACCATTGCCTGAGAGCTTGTTTCAAATCATAAAAGTTCTTCTTCAATTTGCAAATATTATTTTATTTCCCCCTTGACTTCAAAATCTTCTGGTCACTCCATATAAGTTTTTTCATCTAAGTTACCATGGAGAAAGCAGTTTTAACATCCATTTTGTCAGCCTCTAAATCTATACTTGCAGCAAAGCCTAGAACCACATAAATGGATGACATATTTACAACTGGAGAGAATATCTCCCCTTTTTCTGATTAAATCTCTTGACAACTAATCTAGCCTTGTACCGTGGAACTAGGTTGCCATCTTCATGTTTCACTTGAAAATCTACCTGTTTATCGAAGCTTTTCTATCTTTAAGAAGTTGAACCAAATCAAAGGTATGATTATCATGCAAAGATTTTATCTCATTTTCCATAGCATCAAACCACTTTTGTTTTTCTTCACTATCCATGGCTTCTTCAAAACTCTCAGGTTCTCCCTCATCAATCAAGAATACATACTCAGTAAGAGGATGACAAGATAAAGGTATTTTTTCTCTAGTAGATCCTCTAAGAGAACTCCTTGGAGCATCAATAGTAGTTCATTATTGTTCAACCACATCATCTTTCACAGGAGAATCAACGAGTAAAGCATACTATAAATTAATAACCCATCTATATTCCTAATAGGGGAATGCGAAAGCCTCTTCAAATATAATTATTTTAATAAAAGAAAAAAAGAAAACATGATAACGTCTTTAACTTAACATTTTCATTTAAAAGAAAATTCATAAAGATAAAAAGAAAATTTTATTCATGCATGCCATATGAGTAACCATAGAATTACAATCCAAAATGAATACGACTATCGTATACGAAATCTCTATGATACGGAATGAAATATTCAACCAAGGCATAACCCCGGGGCTCAAAAGAATAATAATAATAATAATGATAAAGTCCTCTACGAGTACAAGTGTAGAGTCTCACCAAAACGTGTCAACATAAAGTGTTGAGATGTCCTATCCACACGGCCCAAGCTGCTTAGTTCCAGTCCGTTAAAAAAAATAGAAATGTGGCCAAAACGCTTAAGATCCAATCCTAGCACGAATCATGAACCATTTGCTCAACGAATAAAGGCAAGACATAAGAAGATATAAGATATGCAATAACAATTGATATAAGAAAGAAGCATTAATATAAATTAGCAATTTAGATAATAAAATAAAATAATAAGATAAAACATATTTCATAGTCTTTCTTTAGTGTTAAGCTTTACAAAATCATGTTATACTTTTCATGTACTAGGATCACTATGCTATCACCTACACGAAAAAAAGTCAACTAGGTTATGTATCTAGTAGTTAATATCATATACCCTACTTACTCAGGTCATCTCATCGTTGTATCGCACTAATCGATTCAGCCATGCTAACAAAATAGCACAATAGTACCCCTCACATGTGAAATACTCTGTCGTAGTTTCCAACCGTAAGGTAGGTTTTATGCCTATACCGACACGTGTAGTTTCATGACCTAATGAGAAAAAGTTTTCAAGGCAAATCTCGGTGAACTGAAGTAACTCCTAAAATCTTTATATTTATCAATTATGATTTTTATAGCCAAATCAATTATTTGTGAATAGTTAAATATAAGATATTTCATAACTCATGTACTTTCATTTCAGAAATACTACAAATGATCTCCTCCTTCATTGAGGTTTAAAACTAAAATAATATTACGTTTCAAAAAATATAATATTTATAGCACTTAAATCTTTTATGATGCAAGAATGTTGTACAATCCCAACTCCCTTATCCCCACAAGTTAGGACTCACATTTAGAATTTCTATTTAAATCGCGTTTAAATATGAGTTTCGAGAAAAGCTTCGAGAGTAGTAAGTTTCAACGTATCCCAAATCACTTTCTAACTTTACCACAAATGATCAAATAATGCCAACGATTCACAATCTACACATATAGACTCACATGATTAAGTAACGCGTCACAACAATATCAACTACGTCAACTAACTATCTAACACTTAGGTCAAATTTTATAAGTTTATTAACAAATTTTATTTTATCATTTGAAGTTCAATCCTTGAATTTAACTCCAACTCATTTATGGGATCTAGTCCTTTCATTAGAAACTCAAAACGACATCCTTCAAGCAAGACACAATACTATTCATCATTCCTACCAACCAACCCTTCATTTTCAAGACTAGCTTCTAGGATTTCACGAATAGATGTTTAAATACAAACATATCTTTATAAATATACTCACTACATCCTTGGAGTATAATACATAATATATGAATGAAAAAATACCTCTTTATCGAACCCTAAAAGCTTCAAGATTTGAGTTCTTGAAGTGTTGAGAATTTTTTCGAAAATCTATGAATTTCATGATGTTGGAGGATTAAGAGATGTAATAAATAAACCGAATCTACTAATGAAACTATCAACTACTCACCTTAAGGTAATATTTATGGAGTAGGAGTTCTCCCTTCTCTCTAACCTCCAAAGACTTGATCCAAAATAATATAGTTCCCTCTCACCTGAAATGCCTATTAAAGGTTCCAATTAAAGCACAACAGCAAGGGACTCGTCGCATGCTCATCGCGCACGTGTCACGACCTTAATTTTCCTCCGTAGGATATCGTGATGGTACCTAGTCACTAATACTAGGTAAATCTAACACTTACTGAATATAAGACATAATTTAACCAGAAATAACTATTAAGCATGAAACTGAAATTTTTATAGTAAACCAATAAATCCCAAGTGTAATACCATACCCAAAACCGGTAGTAAAAATCATAAGCTCTATTGAGTTTATTAAAAATCTCTAAGTACAACTGTTCCGGAATAGAAATAAACTGTACAAATAAAATTTTAGAAGGTGACTCCAAAGCCTGCGAATGCAACAACAGGTTTACCTTGAGTCTCCACAGCAATGCCCAATCAGCTAGCTAATGATGAACAAACATCCGAGGTACCTGGATCTGCACAAAAATGTGCTGAAAGCATAGCATGAGTATACTACAGCGGTACCTAGTAAGTATCAAGACTAACCTCGGTGAAGTAGTGACGAGGGATAGTCAAAACACCTACTAGACTAAATAACCTGTACAAGTATGAATGTGAAACTAAGAGGAAAACAATGTCACTATAAAGCTAAGCATTTTAAAGTTCATAAAACAATACTCGCAATAAAGCCCTAGAAACAACGATTAATAACAGGGGCAATCATGTAATAATAGCCATAGAGTAATCTGAACACAGTTTAGATCCGGTGAAATCATATAGTGGGAACAAGTAACAATTCAATAAGAGCAACCGCTTCCATATAAGATTTGAGGTACTTCACTTCTTAGTCACACTTCATGGGTCCCGATTTGCGAACCCTAATCACTTGGCATCTCGTGCCCACATTAAAATTCATAACCGCACGGACGACTCACGTGCCAAGGGACTGACAGTATCTCATATTCGCATGGACAACTCACGTGCCAACAATAACAATGCCTCATAACCCCACGGACAACTCACGTGCCAATTGGACAACTCGTACACCGAAGGCAAGTAAACGAGGGTACATGTAAATGGTCAATAACATCAGGATTCATCTCTTTTTAAACCGAAATGGGTGATTAATTATGTGTATGCTTGTGCAAGTATTCTATCACAATTCAAGTCAACAATTAAGGGTATATACAATGAATGGCACATAAGAAACGATCACCACAAAATGTACAAGGTAAAGCTCACTCAAGGTAGGCACACCACTACTCAAATATCTACAATAACAATTCCCCCAGGCCATCACAAGTCATCACAAATAATTCTCTGACATAACCCACCATGTCTCGCCACGTGCGCAACAATAAAGTAAATATTCGCCTTGTATCGCCGCATGAGTATAATAATATTCCCACTTTGTCTCGCCATATGCACAAACCCACATATATAACCCGACTTGTCACGCCGTATGTGCAAATATCAATAACAACAATAGTCCAACTCACGTGCGAACACCCCGACAATCCTCTCAACAATATCATGCGCCAGCACATAACAACAAAATATAAGGTCTTTCACCACATGTGCCCATATGCCACAAAGTTTCTCAAAACAATTTCAATACCACAATCACGCATAGCTCTCGGCTCAACAACACCGAGTACAATAACAATAACATAAGAGTACGACAAGTAAATCAACACAAGAACTTCATAACATAAAGAAACGGAGGAACGAGCTCCCAAAGAAAGACACAACAGGGAATAATGGTCTCAACAAGAATAGCTTAACAAGGGAGAGATAATGTGTAACAATAATTCTACAAAAGTAAAAATTGACAATAAGAGAGATAGCATGAATCAATAACCCCAAATAAGAATACGTCAACAATGATAGGGATAACAAACTTCAATTAAGGCTAAGCAATTACGGAAGAGATAATAATAACTATAATTAACGTTAAGCAATTACGGAAAAGATAATAATAACTGCAGTTAAGATTAAGCAATTATTGAAAAGATAGCATGCAATATAAGACGTGACAACTTTAATTAAGGCACATAAGGGTTTATTGGCAGCAAGGATAGAACATGAATCAATCAACTCCGGTTAAGACATGTAAGGGTGAATTTAGTAAATTGAGGATTTAACATGATTAGACAACTTCATTTTTAATTGAGAAAAGTAACCTAAGAGCCTCGAACGGTCAAGTTCCCACAAATAAGCCCGAGTACGTACTCGTCACCTCACATACACGGCCTTCACATGACACAATTAGCAAAAATGACTCAAATCCTAAGGGGTAGTTCCCCCACAGAAGGTTAGGCAAGATAATTACCTCAAGAAGCTAGACTGATACTCTAACATGACCTTCTTGAGTGAAACAACCTCCGTACGGCTCAAATCTAGCCAAAATAACTTCATTCATAAATAAAACTCATAGGAAATAATTACAGATAATAAAACTTTGGTTTTTAATTAAAACAAAAAAGTAAACCCAAAAGTCAACCCTGGGCCCGCACCTTGGAACCCGAGAAAATTCACAAAACCCATACACCATTCCGATACGAGTCCAACCATACCAAAATTATTAAATTCTGATATCGAATCGCCCTTCAAATCCTCATTTTACATTCTTGAAAGATTTTAGAAAATTCCCATTTTCTTCAATTCAATTCACTAATTAATGATATAAATAGTTATGGAATCATGAAATATAATCAATTTCGGATGAAAAACATGTACCAAATCAAACTCGTGAAGCACCCCTCGAGAATCGCCCAAAACCGAGGCTTCAAACTCAAAAGTGATAAAAATGGCATACCTCGAAATATATGTTCTGCCCAGGCTTTATCGCACATGCGTCACAATTACCCGCTTCTGCGACTCGAACTTGGCATCTGCGGAAGCAATTTGGCCCAGCACCCTCGAATCTGCGACCAAAATATCCGCTTCGACGGTCGCATTTTTGTGCTCAGCGACCACACATGCGATTGCGCTGGTGCGCAAACAATGTCTGCTTCTGCGACCTCACATCCATCCTCATTTTTTTGCTTCTACGTTCCCTTTTCTCCGCATCTGCGAGCAACGCACCTGCGCTCTATGGTCCGCAGGTGTGACCACACCAGCTCTGCCCAAACCAGCCGCACCCAACATGCTCTAAATGATCTGAAACCCGTCTGAAACTCGTCCGAGCCACTCAGGACCCTGTCCGAATATATTAACAAGTCCCGTAACATAACATGGACTTACTCGAGGCCTCAAGTCACATCAAACAACGTCGAAACTAAAAATTGCACCTCGAATCAAACTTAAAAATTTTAAAATCTTTGAACTTCCAAAACTAGTGCCGAAACATATCAATTCAATCCGGAATAACCCCAAATTTTGCATATAAGTCCCAAATGACATAACAGAACTATTCGAACTCTCAGAATCAAAATCCAAGCCTGATATCAACAAAGTCAACCCCTGGTCAAACCTCCCAACCTTCCAAAATATCAACTTTCCAAATTTTTGCCAAAATGCATCAATTCAACCTACGGACCTCCAAATCCAAATTCGGACATACGCCTAAGTCCAAAATCACCATACGAAGCTATTAAAATAATCAAAACACCATTTCTCGGTCATCTACACAAGAGTCAAACTTCGTTCAACTCTTACCGCTTAAGTGTCATGACCTAAAATTCCATCATAGGCGTCGTGATGGCATTTAGTCTTTAAGACTAGGTAAGCCGATTACTATAACAATTCAAGCCATTTTTTTTAATAATCTAAAACATGGTAACTAATACAAGTACTGAAACAAAAGTAGAAATAAGCGTACGCGGAATCATAACAACCTCCTACGGCTAGTAATACAGAGTCACGAACTCTAGCTGAATACATGGTATGATCTTAAGGATCGAAATACAATACTGTTAAAATGATAACTGACAATACAACATAAGGAAAAGACTCCAAGGGACTGCGATAACCAAGCAGCTCTACCTCGAATCCTTACGCTCAACAAGCTAACTCTGCCCAAGTCCGATATCTCTAATACCTGACTCTGCACAAAAATATGCAAAAGTGTAGTATGAGTACATCACAGTCGGTACCCAGTAAATATCTAGACTAACCTCGATGGAGTAGTCACGAGGTATATTAAAGACACTGACTAGTCAAAATACACCTGTGCAATATAGCAGTTTATAACTAATAATGGAAGGC
The DNA here is from genome assembly GCA_000715115.1 of Nicotiana otophora. Lineage (NCBI taxonomy): Eukaryota > Viridiplantae > Streptophyta > Magnoliopsida > Solanales > Solanaceae > Nicotiana > Nicotiana otophora. The sequence continues at coordinate 54,234 of AWOL01S0033174.1, forward strand.
TGGAATCAGTGAATGGCATCAAAATCAACATGTACATATAAGCAGTAAAGCAATTGGAATACCGGGAAGATATCATTAAAGCCAAATAAGGAACACAAAGGACAACCAATTAATCAAGTTGTCTAATACTAGTTTCATAATGAATTCACTCTGTGATACCTCATATCATAGTCACAAGTCCCGGGTCTCAACCCGCCATTATATACTCACGGCACCTCATGTTAACATCCCAAAATCACAATTGCACGGACAACTCATGTGCCTAAATTACAATCTGCCTGGCAATAGTCACGGGGTCACAGTCATAATCTGCTCGGCATGATCACATGCTCACGATTAAAATCCTTCCGGCATAATCACATGCTCAATAGAAATATGAAACGGATAGTACTAGAATGCATAGTCATGATAAATAAATGTCAAGTTTCGTACTCATGAGCTAGTTTAAGTAGCATACTATAGTGTATGCTTGTGCAAGTTTACTACTGCAGCCCAAATCAACAAGTAATATCAAGGATATCGAATAGCTCATCGAAACAACAAGACAAGTATGCAAAGTGTATAACAAACACAATGAGCATCACATCATCACACGAAATTCACCAACACAATGTCTCCAAACCATCACACATCATCCCTGACATTTGTCACCCTTAGCTCTCCTATAAACACCCTTATCACTCCGCTATGACAATATCATTAGCCTCCCTTATCTCTCCTATATCCACTTGTATCACTCTGTATAATAGCCACCCTTATCACTCCGCCCTGACAATATTGTTAGCCATCCTTATCTCTTATATAGCCACCTGTATCACTCTGTATAATAGCCTTCTTTATCTCTCCGCCCTGACAATAACACAATAGCCACCCATATAACAGAGTACATTCAACAATAGTGAAATGCCACCCTTATGACCCGTATATTATAAACAGTCAATTGCCACCCTTATACTCCACATAACAACAACCTAAATCAAACAACAATTCACATGTACTATCATCGCAACAACACAACATAATCAACTCGTATCACAAATGCATGTAGGCTAGAATCTCTCCAAAAAGTTTCACAATATCAATAATTTCACGACAGATAGCCCACGACTCAACACCATATATATACAATCTCAATAGCAACAACATCTCTTTTAAACACAACTTCAAGTAAAATAGATTAATGCCTCTTGATACCTTCAATTCCAATAAATTATTTAAGGAAAAACTCAATAATTAAAGTATCTCCATCAAATGGAAACTAAACAATAATAGAAATCACATAAGGGTTAAAGTAGTAACAACTCCAAATATGCATATAATACAACCTCGGCAAGTAAAGAATGTGACATATAACGGCCATTTCCAATAGAGCGTAATAGTGAACACATGCCAACAATTTCTAATTAAATACATAAAAGATGCCTAAGAGTTTAAACGGACATAAATTTCATATATAAGCCCGAGTATGTACTCGTCACCTCACGTACATAGTTTTTACATTACACAAATAGCACAAATGACTCAAATCATAAGAGGTATTTCCCCCACACAAGGTTAGGCAAGATATTTACCTTGACGAAGCAAAACCGATATTCTAAAATGACTTCCTCGCTTGAAACAACCTATGGATGGCTCAAATCTAGCCAAACAAATTTCATAACATAATTAAAACTAATAGGAAACAATTACGGATAATAAAACTTCAGTTTTTCAATTAAGACTAAAAGGTCAACCCAAAGTCAACCCCGAGCTCGCATCTCGGAACCCGATAAAATTTTACAAAATACGAACACCCATTTCGATACGAGTCCAACTATACAGATATTATCTAATTTCGATATCGAATCGTCCTTCAAATCTTCATTTTACACCTTTGAAGGATTTTATAAATTTCCCAATTTCTTCCATTCAATTCACCAATTATTGATGAAAATAATGATGTAATCATGTAACATAATCACAAGCGAGTCAAGAATGCTTACCCCAGTTCACACGGTGAAATTCCTCTCCGATGTCGCCCAAACGGAGCTCCAAAATCCAAAAGTATGAATAAAACCTCAAAATCCCGAATATAAGCTTCTGCCCAGGATTTCTGCTTTTGCGAACAGGATTTGCGCACCTGCGCACTTGCATTTGCGAGCAAATTCCTGCATCTGCAAATTCCACCCAATACAAGATCCATCGCACATGCGGAATATTTTTCCGCTTATGCGCAGGTGCGAGCAAGCTATCGCTTTTGCGCTACCTTAGCTTCTGCGAAGCCAAATTCCGCTTTTGCGGAGGCGCCTCCGCGCCCACAATGCCGCTTCTGCGAGATTCTCCAACCAGCCTAGTTTCCGCTTCTGCGCTCCCCTTCTCCTCACCTGCACCCAATGGTCCGCAGGTGTGACCGCACCAGAAGTTCTGCAAACAGCCTTAACCAAAAAAATGATCAAAACGATCCGAACCTCCTCTGAAACTCATCCGAGCCACTCGAGACCCCGTACGAATATACCAACCAGTCCCGTAATATAACACGGACCTAGTCGAGGCCTCAAATCACATAAAAAAATTCAAAATTATGAATCACACCTCGAATCGAACTTATGAATTTTTAAATCTTCCCAACTTCCAAAACTCATACCGAAACATATCAGATCAATTCCGATTGACCTCAAATTCTGCACACAAGTCATAAATGACATGACGTACATTATTCCAATTTCTAGAATTTAAATCCAAATCCGATATCAACAAAGTCAACTCCCGGTCAAACCTCTCAACCTTCCAAAACTTCAACTTTTCAATTTTCGCCAAAATACATAAAATTATCCTATGGACCTCCAAATCCAAATTTGGACACATGCCTAAGCCCAAAATCACCATACGAAGTTATTAGAATATTCAAAACATCATTCTGGAGTTGTTTACACAAAAGTCAAACTCAAGTCAACTTTATTCACGTAAGCTTCTAACATAAGAATTGTTCTTCCAAATTGATCTCGAATCATCCGAAAACCAAACTCGACCACACACGTAAGTAATAACACATATTACAAATCTGCTCGAGACCTTAAGCCACCGAACATGTCACGCCCTGACCTCGTGGAGTGCGACTGGCGCTCAACCAAGATACTCCGGTCAAGCAAGCCTGCTAGATACTTTCTACCCCACCTGGCACGTGAATATAGTGGATATGTTTTCCATTATTTAAACATTGAGAGGATTTCATGATCAACACCAATTCCATTACCATTGATAAATTTATTTATAATTCCCAAAATAGATTACCCATTCATAGTTTGAAGTGGAACATGTGATACAAAAACAACATTTTCTAGTTTTGACTTTTCCATCACCAATGTACAACCCACGGTATATCTACAGAGCCACTACTTGATAGGAGTGACATGATAGTATCGGCGACAAGGCCCTGGCTATACCTCAAAATGCTATACACATGAAGCCAACAGACACAAGACCCCGATATAAAAGTGGGGCTCACCAAGTCAACTGAGAGGAGGATGTACTGCTTTCACTGATCGATGCTGCCTGCTATGGAACCACCTCCATCCATTAAATAATGCAGCGCCTTCGGCAAAAGGGACATGAGTACATGTGGAATAGTACTCGTATGTAAGGCAGACAGAACAACATATGAAAATACGGTAACTCAAATAAGAGGCAAATAAAGTACATCAAGAAACTTCTTTTGGGATCAAGTGTTCCATATGAACTATGTGTGGGATACAAAATAGAATGTAAATGTAACTACATGTATAAACAAGGGCAATGGAAGTGACACCTATTGTTCGTGTTACCTATGCATCTCACCAGACTGTCTATAGCCCTCTCTTACTGTGCACCTATGCGTTTCACAGACCGTCCATAGGATCTATCCATACTATGCACCTATGCATTTCATAGACCGTCCATAGGGTTCGTTAATATTATACACCTATGTGTTTCATAGACCATCCATAGGGTTCATTCATACCATACTCCTATGCATTTCATAGACCGTCCATAGGATTCATTCATATTGTACACGTATGCATTTCATAGACCATCCATAGGGTTCATTCATACCATACTCCTATGCATTTCATAGACCGTCCATAGGGTTTATTCATACCATTCACCTATGCGTTTCATAGACCGTCCATAGGATTCATTCATATTGTACACGTATGCATTTCATAGACCGTCCATAGGATTCATTCATATTGTACACGTATGCATTTCATAGACCATCCATAGGATCACCGATATTATACACTTATGCGTTTTATAGCCCGTCCATAGGGTTCACATGACACACCATTATGCACATGACCACATATAAACTAAAAGCGACATGATTAACATAACATTTAAGGTCGTAAGTTCCCAGATCATTTGAATACTTCATGTTCATGCTAAACATGGAGAAAAACATCTCATTATATTAGCACATGTATGCTGAATTAATAAGTCAGTTTCAATGGCACATGGTTTTCCATAAGATTCATCATCGATTAGCATAGGACATCTCTCTTTTATCTCGTTATATACTCAATTGCCATCTTAAGGTCATTAGCTAAGTTCATGATTCTTGGGGATTTGATATCAAAGTCATTTGCATTTATTATTTTAGAAGCATACCTACTATGATTGAAACCATTAGAACATACAATGCCTCATAATTCTCATTTTGGCAAGCGGCCACATTTCATGTTCATACTATCATTCCTTTTTCTTGCCATGGATGACCACAGAACATTAAGAGAATTTAAAACATTTAGGAACACCATAGCCTTTACTCATGAGAACTTAAGAGCCTATAACACATTGAAAATAGAAGTACAAATACGTTCATCTCATAACCTTTCACACCATATATCACTTCATTGGTACTTTCAACCACTCACAACATCATTATTTCATTGGCTCTCTTAGTCATACATATGATTCTTCATTCATGGCATGGTGGTCGTATCTCATATTCCACACTTTCACTTCTTTACTTTCAAGGATCATCATCATAAACATCAACATATAGAATATTCTGAAAATCATAACTCTAAATTCTTTAGTAATGAAGGCTTTAAACACAATAGATTTCTTTCCAAAGAAATGGAGCAGAATGATTGGCAATCGAAGCACAAGTTAAAATCTTGAATGAGTGACATCCCATTTATTCTTGAACTACTTTTTCCCAAAAGGGAAATGCACAATTTCAACTCATGAATATGTAAGAACTCAAAACATATTGGAAATACCTACCAAGCATACAATTAGTTAAAACAACCACATTTGTACATGACATGAGTACATTAGCTTTTTGGTAAATCTATTTTCGAAGTCAATTTGGAACAGTTGGATCAAGGCTCATTTCATAATCTTCCACACATCATTTCATTTCATTGGCACTAGTAGCCACAATGTAATATCATTCCTGGCATGTTGGCCGTATTTCATATTTCATGCTCACCTCTTTCACTTTCAAACATCATCATGGGTTATCAACAACAAGTCATTTCTAATCACGACTTTAAGTACACATATGAGCAGTTAAGAGTCTTAAGAACATTGAGTTTTCTTCCACAATTTGGCATAATAACTTTCATTTGAAACACGACTCGAGGTCATAACATCTTAATACATAGTCCATACTTTGAATACATTCCCGAAGGATAACATAACATGATAAGAAAATCCGGAACACATTTTGAACACATATCTTTTGGCACAGAGTTTATTCGGCATAGTCAAATTTATAATAAATAACTCGGGATATGAGAAATAAGGAATTGGTCCATCATATTTGGGACTTACGAGAACATCGTGGGATTCAATTCTAAGAGAGAAGTTTAGCCAACATACCTTGTTTGAGCTTTCTTTAGATTACTACAGCATTTCGGATATCCTAGCAACTTCGATCTTTCAGAAAGACAACAAAATTGAACCATAATTAGGGAGATATTTGTGAGTTCAACTTATTTAAGCATTTCATCAAATACTAGGTGTACAAATTTGACTACAAGGTTCTTCTACAATATTTCCTTTACTCCACAACCAATTCAATACCAATAGTTTACTCATATTAGCTCAATTACATCCCCCACCATCCTCATAGCTACATGCATGCATAAATAACAACTCTCATACCCAAGGATCACATTTCTCATTGCCTACTATCAGTCCAAATCCCGAAATTTAGGGCTAGAGAGTAGAACCTTACCTATTAGATGTAGATTTTGTGGATTTCTCCCTTGAATCCCTAAAGCTTGAGCAAGAATTTAAAGCATGAAGATGTTGGTCCCCTTCCTTCTCTCTCTAGAATAGCTCTCTCCTCTCTCTAAAATATCAGATTTTTTCTTGTAAAATGACCCCCTAAGGCCTTATATCAAAATAGGCCGGATAAGAAAATTTCCAAAAATGACCCCATAAGTCAATTATGTTGTGCAATTATGTGGTAGCAGAACGGATATGTGGCCAGCAAAATTGATGTTTGTTGAGCAGAAAGGCCACAAAATGGTATGTCAATTATGTGGTGCAATTTCACGGTAGCAGAATGGTTATGCGGCCAACAGAATGGCCACAAAATGGTTTTCAAGTTCTAAATTGGGTCTGGTCCGTTTCACGATGTAAATTCGTGGTAGTTTAATCATTATGCGGCCAGTAGAATCATTATGTGTCCAGCAAAAATAATTTTCCCAATGGATTCCTTTATCTGTTGCACTCTATGACGGATCTGCGGTCCGCGGAGTAATTCTGCGATCGTATAATGGAGCGCAGAAACGCTATATTCTACAACAATTATTTTCCGACTCCCCAATGCATTGTACAACCCAAAGAGTCTGTACTGCGGCTCATTGTCTACAATCTTCAAACACATTAGCCTACCTCGGTACCACGAAACCCCTGGTTCTAGGTAAAAGTTTACGGGGCCTTACAGAAAAGAACACTAATTCTCAAAACGACCTGTCGTGTTGTTACATTAAGCTTCAAAAATAAGAATCCTTCTTTCAAATTGATCCTGAATCATCCGAAAAACCAAACTCGACCACACAGGCAAGTCATAACACAAAATACGAAGCTACTCGAGGCCTTAAACTACCAAACGGGATGCTAATTCTCAAAATGACCGGCCAGGTCGTTACATTCTCCCCCTCTTAAAATCACTGAATGTACTCATCATACATATACTCGCGTGTGATCTGTCATGGGCTACTTTCCATCATCGACCCATGACCCCTTGGACGATCCCCGTGGCGTCCCGGCAAGCCTCCCAATGCCTAGCGCCACGGTCGGCCCCGTGGTCTTGGCAGTGCCAAGTGACAAGCGAGTATGCGCCTCTGTCGCCCCACCGATAATTAGTGCCAGTGCCCATCTGCTGGCGAATGCCATCAGTGCCGCTCACACCGACAATGCCGCTCGCACAAACCATCATGTTGCCAAGAGTGCCGCACGCACAGACAGTGCTCCGCGCGCAGACCCAATGCCAAGCACCAGCGCCCCACCGCTGGCAGATCCAAATAGTGTCGCACGCACCCACAGCAATGCGCGCGCAGACCCTGATGCTCAAGACAAAGTTGCTGCCATCGGACTTGCTTCCATAGAAGACTAAGTCCTTTTCATTGTAATTATAGAGTAGTTTTACTTCATTTATTTTCAGTGTGCTTCTACAGCTTTCTTAGGTCAACTCATGTAACTTTGGTTTATTTTTTTTAAGCATTATTAAGGGGGACCAAAGCATTCAAACATTCAAGCATTCAAACAATTCTCTGTACTGGTGTCTCTCCCCCCCGACACCGCATTGCATCTTGTAATAGCTTTCATCATCATCAATACAATCATCAGCTTTCATCATCAATTGCTCATTTTCCGCTGCTCAATTGCTCACGACATTGGTTTTCCCATACGGCACTGACAATCTAGTCTAGCGTACGGCGAGGACCTCAATTGGCACATAGCCACTGCACTGACATCGGTTGCTTAGCCTTATGTCGCCCGTCTAAGGAACTTCAGAAAGGCACCGCGTAACAGTTGGTATCAGAGCCTAGGCTCGACATCAGACGAGGGAACTCATTGCCATCATCATCACCATTTCTGACAATGGTGAATTACGGGGATCGCATCACGACCCTAGAAGAGACGGTTGGCACATTACGGCCCATCGTGCATACATTGCCTGATCTAAAAACCAACCTAGTGCAAAGGTTGGATGACCTGGACCGCAGAATGCGGCAGGCAGAAATTGACATTGCAAACATCAGTCAAGACGCTGAGGAAGACCGGGAAACAGCTGCCGTCGAGGCAACCAAAATTCATGGCAAATTCGAGCACCTCCAACAGGAGCGTGCCGAGGATTTAGCCCATCGGGAACTAGAGGCAGACAGACTGACAGTCATGCAGCAAACCATAGACAACTTGACAGGCCAGCTCAATGTTGTCAATGCTGCCCTTCAAAGCCTGCTCAAAGGAGGCGAAAACCACATCAGGGGTGCCATGAACANCATTGCCCCCATGCCACACAAGCTAAAAATGCTGGAGCCCAACCCATACAACGGAGCCCGGGATGCTAAAGAAGTGGAAAACTTCATCTTCAACATCGAACAATACTTCGATGCCGTTGGA
>AWOL01S0033174.1:66876-96351 GCA_000715115.1 Nicotiana otophora
TCCGCCAATTTGCAACCGGATCACAAACACATTGGGTGAAGCTTCTGGATGCTGCTCAGCTGTGTTTCAATTCACAAAAGTGCGCCCATACAAACAAAAGCGCTTTTGAAATTATTACCGAACAGAAACCGCTACTCTCACAAAATATGAATGCACCAAACATGCCATCATCTCATCGAGCTGCCAGTTTCTCGACAGAATGGGAGCAAACTTTGAGGATAGGGCGAAGCTATCTTGTCCAAGCCCAAGAGAGGGCAACGAGGTATGCCGAACACAACCGTCGCTTTGTCCAACATCAAGCATGGGACAAAGTGATGGTAAGAACCCCAAGGCGGAACTTATTTGCAAAGAGGACCCAAGATCCTCGCCTATTGCAAAGCTACATCGGGCCTTTTTCCATTGAAAGGCGCATCGGGAAATCCACATACAAGCTGAACACACCAGCCTGGTGGAAAATCCATCCAGTCTTCCATGTCAGCCGCCTCAGGCCATTTTAGAAATGCATGGAAGATCATTCAAAAAGGCATCTCACAACACCGAGGGGAACAGACCTCCCAGCCAACAAGAGCCTGACCAATCATCATCATCGGGCAGGTAAGGCTCCGAGGACGTCGCCAACTCAGGTGGGGGAGAATGTCATGGGCTGCTTTCCATCATCGACCCATGACCCCCTGGACACGCCCCGTGGCATCCTGGCAAGCCTCCCAATGCCTAGCACCATGGTAGGCCCCGTGGTCTCGGCAGCGCCAAGTGACAAGCGAGCATGCGCCTCTGTCGCCCCACCGATAATCAGTGCCAGCGCCCAGCGGCTGGCGAATGCCATCAGTGCCACGCGCACAAACCATCATGTTGCCAAGAACGCCGCACGCACAGACAGTTCTCCACGCACAGACCTAATGCCAAGCACCAGCGCCCCACCGCTGGCAGATCCAAATAGTGCCGCGCGCACCCACAGCAATGCGCGCGTAGACCCTGATGCTCAAGACAAAGTTGCTGCCATCGGACTTGCTTCCATAGAAGACTAAGTCCTTTTCATTGTAATTATAGAGTAGTTTTACTTCATTCATTTTCAGTGTGCTTCTACAGCTTTCTTAGGTCAACTCATGTAACTTTGGTTTATTTTTTTTAAGCATTATTAAGGGGGACTAAAGCATTCAAACATTCAAGCATTCAAACAATTCTCTATACTGGTGTCTCTCCCCCCCGACACCGCATTGTATTTTGTAATAGCTTTCATCATCATCAATACAATCATCAGCTTTCATCATCAATTGCTCATTTTTCGCTGCTCAATTGCTCACGACATTGGTTTTCCCATACGGCACTAACAATCTAGTCTAGCGTACGGCGAGGACCTCAGTTGGCGCATAGCAACCGCACTGACATCGGTTTCTTAGCCCTACGTTGCCCATCCAAGGAACTTCAGGAAGGCGCCGCGTAACAGATCCCACGTCACCCCAATCTACATAGGCTCGACAACATCACCGCAACTGAAACGTATTCCTTCCACCCACACTGGTAAACCTTAGAACCAAATTTCTCACCATCCGATCATTTCCAAATGACCCAATTTCCACATCAACACACGGTATCATCTCCAACCAGCTGTAACAACTTGTGCCTATACCCACTAGGTACAAACATATGTCCATAACAACATCCCTGATCATAATAGTTTCCCACAATTAAATACTGCACCGGAAAATAACCTCTTCTCATCTAAAACCTCATTTCGGACCTCGTGAAATCATTCATTTGAGGTCGTGTTTTAAGGCATTTGAATCATATTATATTCATATGTTATGTTTTGAAGTCAAACAAGTTGTAAAGTAAAGTCGACAAAAGTTTTCACAAGATACGTTCATAATCTTACTAAAATTTGGGTCTAATGTCACTAAGCTTTGTTCTCAGTATACTTTGATATTATGGGGATATCCACCCACCAAATTGAATATCTACGAGTCTAGTTTCCAATACATTAGTATATTCACATTTTTGCGAGACTGCACGGGCAGCCCCTATGGGACCCACTTGGTCATGGCCAACATTCACCTATTTTTATCTCATATTTGGGATGAGATTTGCTCATGTTTCAATGACCTTCCATCCTCACACTCTACAAACCCTCCCAAACAGTTCCTCCAAGTCTCCAAACAAATTCCAAAAAACTACACCATAATCCAACATCAAGTTAGCTTAAAGAAGGAAGAACACCTCTACAAGATTGTGTTGTCGCATTAAGGGTTGTTGTTAGCTAAGAGAAGCTTGGATTCAATTTTTAGTTGTTTCATAAGGTAAGTATATTATCTCCTTGCTTGTTCTTAAGTTTAATTCCATATTGGTGAGGTTGTTTGAAGCAAAATACTACAAGATAGGAACTTCTGTGCAAAATTTGGTTGCATGCCGAGTTGATTTGATATGAATCAGACACTTGGTTGGAAGCTTAGAAGCTTAAGAACTTATGGAGTTAAATTGGTGGTTTGATCATCGATTCGTAGATGTGATGATCTTATATGTGTATGGAGGCTTCGGATAGGTCCAGATAGAGTTCACAGACTTGTTGGTGTGATTAGATGGGGTCCAGGGTGGCTCGGGTGAGTTTCAGACCACCCGAAGCACTTTTAAAATTAAAGAATTTTGTTGGTTTCAGGTGCTTCTTCGTGATCACGGAGGTTGGATCAGGATCGCGGAGTGAATTTGAGTTGAGAAGGACTTTCTCTTTCGCATTCACGACACATGGGTCATGTTCGCGATGGGTAGCATAGACTAGCCTTCGCGTTCGCAACCCGGGCATCGCATTTGATTGGTAGTGAGGTGGTCTGGGGATGGTCAGGTGCTTAGTTGTCGCATTTAAAGGAGGGGGACCGCATTCATGTAGGCCTGTAGAGTTGGTGAATCGCGATCGCAGGCTGGAGGCTGTGTTCGCGAAGGGTTAACTGGAGGCTGTGTTTGTTTATGCTTCGCAAATGCAAGGCAGTGGACGCATTCGGGTAGGGTATCACTAGTCAGACTGATAAGTTATAAAATTTTGAGAAATAAAAGGGTTATTCTTTCTATATTGAGCTATTTGCCTTAATTGTAGTTATATTCTCAGTCATGATATTACATCAGCATATTACATATGTATCTCTGTGCATTCTTAAAATATTATCTCACATGTTGTGGGTATCCTTATATGCGCGACACAAGTTGAGCTGAATACTATAAAATGTGAGCATTTGAGACTTTAGCGGTTGATGACTAATCTTGGGCTACAGAGCCGATTTGATAATGATAGTGAGGTGACGCGTGCGTTCCTGCCCCACATTGTGCCGAGTGGTATTGATTATGAGGTGAAGCATGTGTCAGGCCCCATATTGGGCTAAGTGATATTGATCGTTGACGTAGATCCGATCAATGCTTGGGCTAGGACCCGCATAAATATATGAACGCCCATTCAACCACGAGTCCACGTCCACGCGATCGCGAAGAACAAAACGCGTGACTTCTACCTCCGCTCCACTTACTCTATGCAAACGCGACCTTCTTCACGTGTTCGTGAGTCATAAAATCTCAAAGCTACACGATCGCATCCCATTTCACGCGATCGTGAAGAACAAAACTCAGCAGCCCTTAATTAACCTTACGCGATCGAGGATATCCCCACGCAATCGCGAAGCACAAAACCTCTACTGACCAAAGCGATCGCATATGCATTCACGCGATCCCATAGGAAGATTGTCTAAGTGTGACATGTAGTCATTTGAATAATTAAAGATTGAAATCAAGTATGAAGATTTTTGTAGTATCGCTATGATTTAGGCCTGAAAAGGCGCTCTATTCAATTGGTTGTGAATTGTGAAAGTTTGTTCCGGATTTGATGTCTATTCTTGGGGGTGGATCCTTGAAAGGTTATGAGCTCAGTACAATACGATCAGAATCGTCTTGAGGTCCCTGAGTCGATCTAAATGTGAGTGCGTACTCTATATCAGGCCGGATGTGTTCATTTAAGCATAGCGTTGCTTGCGGAGGAGTCTTGGGGATTGGGATGTTATTTTCGTCGTGAGCTATTTAGTGTAATCTCTATATTGCCATGTAGGTTGTGAGGTGGTTTGATTATTCGCACTTGTATTGAGATCTTGTGTAGCTTGTGGTGCCATGGATCAATATATGCACGACCTCGAAATGAAGTGGGGTTCACCAAGTCAACTGGGAAGAGAGTGTACCGCTATCACTAGTCAATGCCTTCCGCTGTAGAACCACCTGCATCCATTAAAGATGCAGCGCCCCCGGCAAAATGTACGTTAGTACATATCGAATAGTACTAGTATGAAAACCAAACACCTATGCAAGGACTTGGAAATACAGCATGAATATGATAAATCATGGTAACAATAAATGGCTTAGATAGATGTTAAATCCATATTAAATTTATTAAGAGCTTTCAATAATATTTATAAATTTTTAAGTCGGGGATCCTCTGAAACCACCTTTTTTCACAAAGCGGTTCTGCCGCCTCACCCCAATGTATGTGGGTGGAGGTGTAATCACAATACCCGAAACTCTACACATAGTGGCCCTGCCGCCTTACCCCAATGTATGCAGGTGGAGGTGTAATCACAATACCACAACTCTACACAAAGAGGCCCCGCCTTCTTACCCCAATATATGCGGGTGGAGGTGTAATCACAATGCCACAACTCTACACAAATTGGCCCTGCTGCCTCACCCCCAATGTATGCGGGTGGAGTTCTAATCACAATACCACAACTCTACACAAAGCGGCCCCGCCGCCTCACCCCAATGTATGCAGGTGGAGGTGTATTCACAATGCCACACTTGGGATTCCCAAAACAATAATAGTTTTTACAAAAGATTTCTCTTCCAATAAACTGTTTGACACCTTTGGCCTTAGCAAGCATAAATTCATAAGCCATCATATAAAAAATAAGTTTTTAATCACATTGATTTCATACAAGATTTTCTTCCCAAAAGGGGTATAACATAATTAAGTCAAAAATAAAGAATCATTAACACATGAGGGTTCTAACACATTATTCCAATCGGGAATCAAATGTTTTACTAGTTTGAATATCCCACATCAACAGCGTTCCGTGTTCGAACCTCACACGATGGAACATTTTACGAATACGGGAATTCCAATACCAGAAAAGAGTTTATCCTTCATACCTCAAAAGAGCTTTTCGTAGTACCACAATAATGTCCCAACACTCCTAACGATCCCAATCTATAGAGGAGGAAAGAATTACAAGCACGATTAGAGGAATTCGTATGGCAAGGGTTGTAACAACCATGACCTGACCTTTCCCCCAACTAATTCAACAACAAAACCACCCAAGATTGTTCAACAACTCACCCACAGTCTCTATTAGCTCATGCATGTGATAAAATCTACCCTCATCACCCACAATCAACCCAAACCCAAAATATGAAGAATTGGGGGAAGAAATCCTTACCTTTTTGAAGCCCTAGCAAGTTCCTTTTGATGCAATCCTAAAAGTTTGATTAAAGTAGATTAGTGAAATCCTTATTCCTCCCTTTCCTCTCTCTATAATAGCTCTCACCTCTCTCTAAAATATCAGGTAATCCCCCATAAATAAACCCTCAGGCTAGATAAACAAAATGGGGGTCGGGTTATAAAATTAGAAAAATGAAGCCCCGATGCAGATCTGCGGTCGCATATGCGACCGCATAACACTTTTGAGGTCGGCAAAATAGACAGCATAATGGGCCTCTAGAACTGGGCATTTCTGCTTCACTCTGCGACAGCTCTGCGGTCCGCATACCACTTTTGAGATCGCATAATGGGTCGCAGAACCTCCTTTCGAAATTTCTCATGCTGCTTATGTTATGGGATCTATGGCCCGCAAAACGGTTCTGTGGTCGCATAATGGGCCACATAATGGTCCTCAAAATTGGCAAATCTTTCTGCTTCGTTCCGCGGCCGATCTGCTGCCCGCAAACTTGTTTTGCGGTCACATAGTGGACCATAGAACTGCCATGCTCAGAAAACTTTTTCCTTCAACTCCTCGAACATATTAGCTTACCTTGGCACCACAAAACCTTAGGTTCTAGGTGAAATTTCACGGGGCCTTACATCCTCCCCCGCTTAAGATCATTCGTCCTCGAATGAGGGTCTAAATCCTCCATTAGCATTCAATATGACCTGACTATTACTTCACACACCAACAATTCCAAATTTTGAATAACTCCCCAAATTCCCAAAACTTTCGGCAAAGTTTCCCTTGTAATTGGGCCTATCCGCCTATCAGAGAATCCCATAAACAATTCCTAACAACATATATGTAATCCAATGACGCTACATAACACAAAAACAACACCAACCGTGGCCTCATAAGCAACATATAACCATAAAGGATCAACTATACAAGTGATACATAATTCATAGGCAACAATTTCATAGATACAATTACATAACTATTCAAACAAATGAGGGTACTTCTTCTTCATTTCTTCCTCGGCCTCCCAGGTAGCCTCTTCAACCTGCTGGTTCCGTGAAGAATTTCTACAATCCTCAAACATATTAGCTTACTTTGGCACAACAAAACATCGGGTTCTAGGTTAAATTTCACGGGGCCTTAAAAGTAGATTATTAGTAGGTTATCCATCATGGACCTAGCATGGGTCATGACTGTTTTGGTGGTGCCTCATCTGGAGGCCAGTTATATTACAACAGAGGTCGTTTTGTAGGCCTGCTCAGGCTAATAAGATTTCTCGTGTTTCATCAATTTGCCACAGTTCATATAGTGCTCGCCCAGTTCATTCATAATTCAGTGCATTGCTGGCACAAAGCTCTTACCGTGCTCCATCTGCTTAGGGTTTCACCGGCAGTTATTTTGGTTATCAGGATCAGCAGCCTTTAGGAAGGGTTATTACGAGTGTGGAGACTTGAGCCATCTCAAGAGGGATTTCCCCAGACTTCTAAGTAGGGCCCGACAATAGAGCTCACAACCTATGGTTTAAAAACTAGTAGCTACACTACTCGCGCATCCAGCTAGGGGTTGGGCTCAGTCAGTTTGAGGTCGCCCTACAGGGGGAGGTCGGCTAGGCGGTGGTCAAGCCCGTTGCTATGCATTTACCGCCAGGCCAAAGGCAGTTGCTTCTGATGCCGTGATTATAGCTATTGTTTTAGTGTGCCACAAGGATGGTTCAGTGTTATTTGACCCTAGTTCCACTTACTCTTATGTGTCATCATATTTTGCTTGTTATTTGGATATGCCTCATGATTCTTTAGATATCCCAGTTTATGTATCTACACAGGTGGGTAATTCTATTATGGTGGAACGTGTATATCAATTGTGTGTGTGGTTATTATCATGCCAAGATCATGACGTTGGGGATGCCAGGGTTTCCTAGGTTGGAGTGGGGAGGTTCTCTTGGTCACACTCCTAGTAGAGTGATTTCATATTTGAAAGATCAATGGATGGTTCAGAAGGGGTGTTTTGCATATTTGGCCTTTGTCAGGGATGTTAGTACTGATACTCCTATATTGAGTCAGTTTTAGTAGTGAGGGAGTTCCTAGATGTGTTTCGTGTAGATCTGTCGGGCATGCCACCCCAAAGGGATATAGATTTTGGTATTGAGTTGTTATCAGGAACTCAACCCATCTCAATTCAACCATATCACATGGCTCAAGTGGAGTTAAAGGAGTTGAAAGAGCAGTTACAAGAATTGCTTGATAAGGGTTTTATGAAGCCTAGTCTGTCACCTTGGGTGCACCGGTACTATTTGTGAAGAAGAAAGATGGTTCTATGAGGAAGTGCATTGACTACAGGCAGTTGAACAAGGTTACTATCAAGAACAAGTACCCACTACCGTATATCAATGATTTTTTTGATTAGCTTCAGGGTGCTAGGGTATTCTCGAAGATTGACTTGAGATTGAGGTACCATCAGTTGAAGATCCGAGCTTCAAATATTCCTAAGATGGGGTTTTGAACTCGTTATGGTCACTATGAGTTTTTGGTGATGTTATTTGGGCTGACCAATGCCCCAGCAGCCTTTATGCACTTGATGAACAATGTATTTCAGTCGTATTGGTGTATTCTCGTAGTTCGGAGGATCATGAGAAGCATTTGAGGATCGTGATCCAGAGTTTGTGGGAGATGAAGCAATTTGCTAAATTCTCCAAGTGTGAGTTTTGGGACACGTGGTGGATCCTCGCTTGAAACAACCTTTGGACAGCTCAAATCTAGCCAAAATAATTTCATAACATAATTAAAACTCATAGGAAACAATTTCGGATAATAAAACTTCGATTTTTCAATTAAGACTAAAAGGTCAACCCCGGGCCCGCACCTCAGAACCCGATAGAATTTCATAAAATCTGAACATCCATTCCGATACGAGTCCAACTATACAAAATTTATCTAATTTCGATATCGAATCATCCTCTAGATCTTCATTTTACACCTTTGAAGGATTTTACAAATTTCCTAATTTCTTCCATTCAATTCACTAATTAATGATGAAAATAATGATGTAATCATATAATATAATCAAAAGCAAGTCAAGAATGCTTACCCCAGTTCACATGGTGAAATTCCTCTCCCAAGTCGCCCAAACCGAGCTCCAAAATCCAAAAGTATGAATAAAACCTCAAACTACCGAATATAAGCTTTTGCCCAGGATTTCTGCTTTTACGGCCAAGATTTGCGCACCTGCGCACTCGCATTTGCGAGAAAATTCCCGCATCTGCAAATTCCACCCAATAGAAGATCCATCACACATGCAGAAGTTTTCTCCGCTTCTGCGCAAGCGCAGGTGCGAGCAAGCTATCGCTTCTGCGCTGCCTTCGCTTCTGCGAAGCCAAATTCCGCTTCTGCGGAGGTGCGGATGTACCCACAATGCCGCTTCTGCGAGATTCTCCAACCAGCCCAGCTTCCACTTCTGCGCTCCCCTTCTCCGCACCTGTGCCCAATGGTCCGCAGGTGAGACCGCACCAGAAGGCCTGCCAATAGCCTTAACAAAACAAATGATGAAAACAATCTGAACCTCGTATGAAACTCATCCGAGCCATTCGGGACCCCGTCCGAATATACCAACCAATCCCGTAACATAACACGGGTCTACTCGAGGCCTCAAATCACATCAAACAATTTCAAAATTACAAATCGCACCTTGAATCGAACTTATGAATTTTCAAATCTTCCAACTTCCAAAACTCGTACCGAAACATATCAAATCAATTCCGATTGACCTCAAAATTTGCACACAAGTCATAAATGACACAACATAACTATTTCAATTTCTAGAATTGAAATCCAAACCCGATATCAATAAACTCAACTCTTGGTCAAACCTCTCAACCTTCCAAAACCTCAACTTTCCAATTTTTGCCAAAAGGCATCAAATTATCTTACGGACCTCCAAATCCAAATCTGTATGCACGTCTATGTACAAAATCACCATATAAAGCTATTGGAATATTCAAAACACCATTCTAGAGTCGTCTACATAAAAGTCAAAAAAGTTAAACTCCGGTCAACTTTATTCACTTAAGCTTCTAAAATAAGAATTGTTCTTCCAAATTGATCCTGAATCATCCAAAAACCAAACTCGAACACACACGCAAGTCATAACACATATTATGAAGCTTCTCGAGACCTTACGCCACCGAACATGTCACGCCCTGACCTCGTGGAGTGCGACTGGTGCTCAACCAAGATACCCCGGTCAAGCAAGCCTGCTAGATACTTTCTACCCCACCTGGCACGTGAATAGAGTGGATATGTTTTCCATTATTTAAACATTGAGAGGATTTCATGATCAACACGAATTCCATTACCATTGATAAATTTATTTATAATTCCCAAAATAGATTACCCATTCATAGTTTGAAGTGGAACATGTGATACAAAAACAACAGTTTCTAGTTTTGACTTTTCCATCACCAATGTACAACCCACGGTATGTCTACGGAGCCACTACTTGATAGGACTGACATGATAGTATCGGCGACAAGGCCCCGGCTATACCTCAAAATGCTATACACATGAAGCCAAAAGACACAAGACCCCGATATAAAAGTGGGGCTCACCAAGTCAACTGAGAGGAGGATGTACTGCTCTCACTGATCGATGCTGCCTGCTATCGAACCACCTCCATCCATTAAATAATGCAGCGCCTTCGGGAAAAGGGACATGAGTACATGTGGAATAGTACTCGTATGTAAGGCAGACAGAACAACATATGAAAATACGGTAACTCAAATAAGAGGCAAATAAAGTACGTCAAGAAACTTCTTTTGGGATCAAGTGTTCCATATGAACTATGTGTGGGATACAAAATAGAATGTAAATGTAACTACATGTATAAACAAGGGCAATGGAAGTGACACCTATTGTTCGTGTTGCCTATGCATCTCACCAGACCGTCTATAGCCCTCTCCTACTGTGCACCTATGCGTTTCACAGACCGTCCATAGGATCTATCCATACTATGCACTTATGCATTTCATATACCATCTATATGGTTTATTCATATTATACACCTATGCGTTTCATAGACTGTCTATAGGGTTCATTCACACCATTCACCTATGTGTGTCATAGATCATCCATAGGGTTCATTCATACCATACTCCTATGCGTTTCATAGACCATCCATTGGGTTTATTCATACCATTCACCTATGCGTTTCATAGACCGTTCATAGGATTCATTCATATTATAGGATCACCGATATTATACACTTATGTGTTTCATAGCCCGTCCATAGGGTTCACATGTGTCACGACCCAAACCGATGGGTCATGACAAGTGCCCGCGTCCTACTTGTCGAACATCTCTAAGCATGTGTCTAAGATATAAACATGAATTGAGGGTAGGTCATGATCATGACAAGTTCCCGCATCCTACCTATCGAACACCCCTAAGCATGCATCTAAGATATAAACATGAATTGAGGGTAGGTCATGAATAACATCTGTCAATGAACTGCTGAATCATGTGAATAATATACGTGAGGAAAACAAGTCCAAAAGACATATATACATATATATGCGGAATACGGTAGGGCGAGCCGACAAGGCTATTATAGACAACTATATATCCAAAACTGGAAGCCGACAAAGCCACATACTATCCAACAATACATTACTATCCACACACCTTTAATAGAGTGTACAACTGTATAAAGGACGGGAGTGGGCCACGTCGTACCCTTATCTACATATAAAAATAGCGTACCAAAACTAATAACAACTCTGGATCAAGTGGAGCACACCAACTCTTGCTGATCAAGGATCCTAAAAAGAGGGACCGTCGGCCTGCCTACCTGCACCTGCGGGCATGAAACACAACGTCTCCAGGCAAAAGGGACGTCATTACGAATAATGTACTGAGTATGTAATGTCACAAAAATCAGTACATAAAAGACATAAATGAAACATGGAGTAAAGGGATCCGCCCGTAAGTCTAAATAACTTTGTAAATCCTGCAATATTTATAAAGTCATGCATATGCGTATAAATGTCGTATTTTGCATAGGTATATGCGTACATAACATCATCTAGCCTCTGAGGGTCATCCTGTCATATCATCTCGGCCTCTGTGGGCGAAATCATCACGTATACCAACTGATCAGGTGGTGATGCATATATAACGCCGTAACCCATATCCCATATACATATAATATACGCGTATATAACGCCATCTGGTCATGGTTCAATGTACATGTATAAATGAATGAAATACATAATAAGTAAGTTAATAAGATTTCTCGGAATGTCATAAAATCAATATGTCTCCGGATAAACTTTTATCAACTATGTATTTTTCTGAGACCCATGAACAGAAGATATAATAATAAAAGACATGGGAATTCAAGAACATAGGCACCCCTAGTGCTTCTATGAATAGAGACATTTATGAAAGTTGTACTTTTGCTCGTTTCGTTTGTATCATATGGATCATGCCAAAAGGAAAGAAGGGGTAGCCTTAACATACCTAAACCGATTCTCTTGACAATTCCTCTAACACACGTCAATTGAGACAAAACACGTAACGGCGAATCAAAGTAGGGAAAAATTTCGTATGATATTCTTGAGAAAGACTGTACCGTACTCCCTTAGAATCGCAAATCTCACGCTGCTATCGTATTATGAAGTTTCATATGAATTGTTTGAGCTCCATCTGTTAGTTAGCAGACCTCACATCATACCTTAATGAGATAAGAAGATCTCTTATAATTGTGGGTTTGTGGGTCCCACTTTTGTAAGGATTACTTTGCCAAAATCTCCCTAAACATGCCACCTAGCCATATAGCCCAAGAGTCACCATTTGATTTTGGGTCCCTAATTTCACTTGCTGCCACGTGGGGATAGTGTCTCCATTAAGCTTTATCCACAAATTCTAATTATATGTTAATCTCCCACTAAAAATCCATAGTCAACCAATTATCCACATAATTAAGAATTATCTCAAATTACTTAAAATACTAATCACTTCTAACATACATTATATACCTTACTATCATGGTCATGTGGTACCTTGTATGGCACTAGTCCATATATATCGGGTATTATAGCTTGGACCGTATTTTATCCCAAATTGACAAACTTCAACAAATACTCATTCTTTGATTTGCTCACGGCAGTCACTTATCACTTGTTACAAATAACATAAATACTTATAACCTCAAAAATAATCTCATTCCCGAGCTTACGTCGATTAACTTACGGCGAAACATTAACGTACGAAATGCGGGATGTAACAACATGACACATCATTATGCACATGACCATATATAAACTAAAAGCGACATGATTCACATTACATTTAAGGTCGTAAGTTCCCGGATCATTTGAATACTTCATGTTCATGCTCATCATGGAGAAACCCATCTCATTATATTAGCACATGTATGGTGAATTAATAAGTCAATTTCAATGGCACATGGCCGAACTTCGTTTTCCATAAGATTCATCATCGATTAGCATAGGACATCTCTATTTTATCTCGCTATATACTCAATTGCCATCTTAAGGTCATTAGCTAAGTTCATGATTCTTGGGGATTTAACATCAAAGTCATTTGCATTTATTATTTTAGAAGCATACCTACTATGATTGAAATCATTAGAACATACAATGCCTCATAATTCTCATTTTGGCAAACGGCCACATTTCATGTTCATACTATCATTCCTTTTTCTTGCCATGGGTGACCATATAACATTAAGAGCATTTAAAACATTTAGGAACACCAGAGCCTTTGCTCATGAGAACGTAGGAGCGTATAACACATTGGAAATAGAAGTACAAATACGTTCATCTCATAAACTTTCACACCATATATCACTTCATTGCTACTTTCAACCGCTCACAACATCATTATTTCATTGGCTCCGTTAGTCATACATATGATTCTTCATTCATGGCATGGTGGTCGTATCTCATATTTCACATTTTCATTTCCTTACTTTCAAGGATCATCATCATCATAAACATCAACATATAGAATATTTTGGAAATTATAACTCTAAATTCATTAGTAATGAAGGCTTTAAACACAATGAATTTCTTTCCAAAGAAATGGAGAAGAATTATTGGCAATCAAAGCATAAGTTAAAATCTTAAACGAGTGACACCCCATTTATTCATGAACTACTTTTTCCCAAAAGAGCAATACACAATTTCAACTCATGAATATGTAAGAACTCAAAACATATTGGAAATACCTACCAAGCATAGCATTAGTTAAAACAACCATATTTGGACATGACGTGAGTATATAAGCTTTTTGGCAAATCTATTTTCGAAGTCAATTTGGAACAGTTGGATCAAGGCTCATTTCATAATCTTCCACACATCATTTCATTTCATTGGCACTAGTGGCCACAATGTAATATTATTCCTGGCACGTTGGCCATATTTCATATTTCATTCTCACCCCTTCCATTTTCAAACATCATCATGGGTTATCAATAATAAGTCATTTCTAATCACGACTTTAAGTATACATATCAGCAGTTAAGAGTCTTAAACACATTGAGTTTTCTTTCACAATTTGGCATGATAACTTTCATTTGAAATATGACTCGAGGTCATAACATTGTAATTCACAGTCCATACTTTGAATACATTCCCGAAGGATAACATAACATGATAAGAGAATCAGGAACATATTTTGAACACATATCTTTCGGCATAAAGTTTATTCGGCATAGTCAAATTTATGATGAATAACTCGGGATATGAGTAACAAGGAATTGGTCCATCATACTTGAAACTTACGAGAACATCGTGGATTCAGTTCTAAGAGAGGTGTTAAGCCAACATACCTTGCTTGAGCTTTTTTTAGACTACTGCAACGTTCCATATATCCTAGCAACTTCGATCTATCAGAGAGATGACAAAATCAAACCATAATTAGGGAGATATTCGTGAGTTCACCTTTTTAAAGCATTTCATCAAACACTAGGTGTACAAATTTGACTACAAGGTTCTTCTACAATATTTCCTTCACTCCACAACCAATTCAATACCAATAGTTTACTCATATTAGCTCAATTACATCCCCCACCATCCTCATAGCTACATGCATGCATAAATAACAACTCTCATACCCAAGGATCACATTTCTCATTGCCTACTATCAGTCCAAATCCCGAAATTTAGGGCTAGAGAGTAGAACCTTACGTATTAGATGTAGATTTTGTGGATTTCTCCCTTGAATCCCCAAAGCTTGAGCAAGAATTTAAAGCATAAAGATGTTGGTCCCCTTCCTTCTCTCTCTAGAATAGCTCTCTCCTCTCTCTAAAATATCAGATTTTTTCTTGTAAAATGACCCCCTAAGGCCTTATATCAAAATAGGGTCGGATAAGAAAATTTCCAAAAATAACCCCCGAAGTCAATTATGTTGTGCATTTGTGTGGCAGCAGAAGGGATATGTGGCCAGCAGAATTGATATATGGTGAGAAGAATGACCATAAAATGGTGTGTCAATTATGCGGTGCAATTTTGCGGTAGCAGAATGGTTATGCGGCTATCAGAATGGCCACAAAATGATTTTCAAGTTCTGGGTTGGGTCTGGTCCATTCCACAATGCAATTTCGCAGTAGCATAATCATTATATGGCTAGTAGAATCACTATGTGACCAGGAAATATAATTTTCACAATGGATTCATTTTTCTGTTCCACTCCGTGACGGATCTGCGGTCCGCGGAGTAATTCTGCGGTCGCATAATGGAGCGCAGAAACGCTATGTTCTGCAACAATTTTCATCCAACTCCCCAATGCATTGTACAACCCAAAACGTCTGTACCATGACTCATTTTGTACAATCTTCAAACACATTAGCTTACCTCGGCACCACGAAATCCCGGATTCTAGGTAAACCTTTACGGGGCCTTACAGAAAAGAACACTAATTCTCAAAATGACTTGTCGGGTCATTACATTAAGTTTCTAAAACAAGAATCCTTCTTCCAAATTGATCCCGAATCATCCGAATAACCAAACTCGACCACACATGCAAGTCATAACATAAAATACGAAGCTGCTCGAGGCCTTAAACTACCGAACGGGATGCTAATTCTCAAAATGACGGGCCAGGTCGTTACATTCTCCTCCTCTTAAACAAATATTCGTCCTCGAACGTGCCAAGAAATGTTTTGAAGTCATCAAATCACTGAATGTACTCATCATACATATACTCGCGTGTGATCCCATGTCACCCCAATCGACATAGGCCCGACAACACCACCGCAACTGAAATTTATTCCATCCACCCACACTGGTAAACCTTAGAACCAAATTTCTCACCATCCGATCATTTCCAAAGGACCCAATTCCCTCACCAACACATGGTATCGGCCTCAAACAGCTGTAATAACTCGTGCCTACATCAACTAGGTAGAAACACACAACTTAACACACTACACATATGTCCATAATAACATCCCTGATCACAATAGCTGCCCACAATCAAATACCGCACCGGCAAATAACCTCATCTCAGCTAAAACCTCATTCTGGACCTCATGAAATAATTCATTTGAGGTTGTGTTTTAAGGTATTTGATTCATATTATATTCATATGTTATGTTTTGAAGTCAAACAAATTGTAAAACAAAGTCGACAAAAGTTGTCACAAGATATGTTCATAATCGTACTAAAGTTTGGGCCTAATGTTACTGAGCTTTTCTCTCAATATACTTTGATATTATGGGGAGATCCTCCCACCAAATTGAATATCTATGAGTCTAGTTTCCAACACATTAATATATTCACATTTTTGCGAGACTGCACAGGAAGCCCCTATCGGACCCACTTGGTCGTGGCCGACCTTCACCTATTTTTATCTCAAATTTGGGATGATATTTGCTCATGTTTTGACGAGCTTCCATCCTCACACTCCCCAAACCCTCTCAAACAGTTCCCCCATGGCTCCAAAACAATTCCTAGAAAATACACCATAATCCAACATCAAGTTAGCTTAAAGAAGGAAGAACACCTCTATAAGATTGTGTTGTCGCATTAAGGGTTGTTGTTAGCTAAGATAAGCGTGGATTCGATTTTTAGTTGTTTCATAAGGTAAGTATAGTATCTACTTTCTTGTTCTTAAGTTTAATTCCATATTGGTGAGGTTGTTTGAAGCAAAATACTACAAGATAGGAACTTCTGTGCAAATTTTGGTTTTATGCCAAGTTGGTTTGATATGAATCATACACTTGGTTGGAAGCTTAGAAGCTTAAGAACTTATGGAGTTAAATTGGTAGTTTGATCATCCATTAGTAGATGTGATGATCTTATATGTGTATGGAGTCATCGGATAGGTCCGGGTAGAGTTCAAAGACTTGTTGGTGTGATTGGATGGGGTCCTGGGTGGCTCGGGTGAGTTTCAAACCACCCGCAGCACTTTTAAAATTAAAGAATTTTGTTGGTTTTAGGTGCTTCTTCGTGATCACGGAGGTTGGATCAGGATCGCAATGCATATGAGTTGAGAAGGACTTTCTCCTTTGCATTCACGACACATGGGTGGTGTTCGCAATGGGTGACGCAAACTAGCCTTCGCGTTCACAAACCGGGCATCACGTGTTTCTTGGTAGTGAGGTAGTCTGGGGATGGTCAGGTTCTTAGTCGTCGCATTCACAGGAAGGGGACCACGTTCACGTAGGCTTGTGGAGTTGGTGAATCGCGATCGCAGGTTAGAGGCCATGTTCACGAAGGGTTAACTGGAGGCTGTATTGTTTTATGCTTCTCGAACGCAAGGCAGTGGACGCGTACGGGTAGGGTTTCACTAGGTAGACTGATAAGTGATATAATTTTGAGAAATAGACCTATTATTTCTTATTTTGAGCTCTAGACTTGGAGAGGGGTAATGATTGTAGAGGATATTCACGCAATGCAAGATGGTAAGTGATTTCAACTTGATGTTAACATTATATATTGTTTTCCCATGGATTATTATAGATAGATTATGTGATTTGAAAGAGAAATTTGGAGGTTTTGGCTATGATTTTTTGTAGTGAAAAATTGAGATTTGAACCATAACTTGGAATTCAATTTAGATGAAACTTGTATATTTGGACTCGTATTCGAAGGGTAGCTGGGATTTATGACTTTGGCCGGGTTCCAGGAAGTTGGCTCGGGTTGTGTTTTTGGTTGACTTTCTGGGATTTAAATAAGATTGGATATTTATGATAGGAATCAGGTTTTGTAGCCTTGTTTGATGTTACTGAGTTATTGTTTTATTAGATTCGAGCCGTTTAGAGGTCGATTCGCATGGGAAGGTGTTTCTGGAATATTGATTCACGCGCTCGGAGGTAAGTAACTTGTCTAAACATGATTTGAGGGTAATTTCCCATTGGTTATGGTATTTAATACATGCTGGGGGTCACACACGTGCTAGTTGATGAGCGTATATGTGTACACTGGGGTTATTCATGACCCGGGTAGACCTTATGTTCTTATGTGCCTTGTTTTGCTATCATGCCCCGTTATTTTCGTGTTTTCTCCACTTGTATGACAACGTGAAGTATTATTCATGTTAAAAATTATGTCTAAGCTATGTGCTTATCTATTTGAGAAATGCTAGGGTTATTCTTTCTATATTGAGCTATTTGCCTTAATTGTAGTTATATTATCGGTCATAATATTACATCTGCGTTTTACATCTGTATCTCTGTGCATTATTTATATATTGTCTCACATGTTGTTGGTACCCTTATATGTGCAACACAAGATGAGATGGATGCTGTGAGATGTGGGCATTTGAGACTTGAGCGGTTGATGATTAATCTTGGGCCACAGAGCCAATTTGATATTGATAGTGAGGTAATGCGTTCTTTCCTGCCCACATTGTGCCGAGTGGTATTTATTGTGAGGTGAAGCATGTGTTAGGTCCCATATTGGGATAAGTGATATTGGTCGTTGACGTAGATCCAATCAACGCTTGGGTTAGGACCCGCCCCTTCAGAGTCAGGTATTAACATGTGGGTGCAGGCACACAAACCATATATGTGGTTGGTAAAGGACTTGTATCAGGCACCCATATAGTACTAAGTGTTGTTGTGTGTGATGATTTAAGGGTATTTATCTCATGCAATACATGTGCTGAGATTTGATAGACATTATGATTTAACTGAGATATTGTTGATTTTGACATGTATTTTTGTCATGCAGGTATAAGATTACATTTCGTCCCTCAAGCTAATTGGTACTTGATGTCTATATTTGATGTGTAGAACTTGGAATCACTGTTAAATTGATAAAACTATGTCTAGATGATTTATGTGGAAGAATTTATTCCTTAATTGCTATTCTTGAAAGTATGTTTATTTCTCCTCTTATTGAGAAAACGTTGAATTTGATATTACTTGAGCTACTTTTCCTTTTCCTATTATTATACCATTATTGTTGTTATTGGTTGTTGGAAATGAATATTGGACCTTGCAAAGCTCGTCACTGCTTTCAGTCCCAGGTTTGGCTCGTTACTTATTGAGAGCATGAGGTATGTTGTACTCATACTACACTCTGCACTTTATGTGAAGATCTAGGTACTGCTGGGAGATGTGATTTCTAAAGAGTGGCATCAGTACCAGTTTTGGAGATTTCGAGGTAGCTACTATTTGTTCCAGTCCTTGAATTCCCTATTCTCTTAGTTCATGTTTGTAACACCCCAGAACATTTCAAAGTACTTAAGCTCTAGTAAGAAAGTTGATGTGTGCTAATTTTATTATTTTGTGTGCATATGATGACTATTAATATGATACATATCAATTGGATATGATAATAAGTGTACGAGACATAATATAAGTGATGTGGGGTATAAGGAGAGCCCTAAGTCCAAGTAGAGTTGGAAATTTCATGATAGACTTAAGTTTCAAATTAGTACGCACAAGACCAAATTGTGGACGAGCATATCTACAAATATATAAGGCGTTATGTGACGCTCAACCTATCAAATCAAAGATCTTTGAGTCTAGTTTCTAACGCTTCAGACCGTTTGTCATTTGGACACTACTACAAGAATTTATGACCAAATTACCAAAGGCTGGAAGAATGTGATTCTGCGGTCAGATGTGCGACCGCAAAATCATTTTGTGGTCGCAAAAGTGGTTATGTGACCGAAAAATGCTCACAAACCTCGCCAGTGCAGCCCAATTCTGGGCATCAATTTTGCAGTCCATTGTGCGACCCGTATACTGATTGTACGGTCCATTATGCGACCGCACACCTGAGTTCAGAGGGTTAAATTTTCTATTTTCATAACCCGACCCCATTTTAATAAATAGGCTTTGGGACTTATTTTGGGGAAATTATCTGAGTTTGTTTATAGAGAAGTGAGAGTGTTCTAGAGAGAGAAAGTAGTTGAAGTGTTTTGTTCATCAAGATCTTGTCCAAGCTTTGAAATCCAACAAGGAAATCTCACAAGTTCTTCATCTAAGAGGTAAGGTTCCATACCCTAGTTTTCCATTTCGAATTTGGGTAGAAGATGGTTGATTAGGAGTATAATTGTTGGGTATGAGAGTATTATTTATACATGCATGTACCAATAAGGTTTGTGGAAAGATTGTTGAGCTCAAATAAGTAAAGATTGGTTTGTAGAATGAAGGAAATCTTGTAGAAGAACCTTGTAGCCAAAGCTCAAAGCTCAATTTAAGGAACCTTGTAGGAAAGATTGTTGAGCTCAATTTAAGGAAAGCTCAAAGAGTGGTGTGTTGGCTAAACTTCTTTCCTAGAATTTAATTCCATGATGTTCTTGTAAGTCCCGAGTTATTCATTATAACTCAACTATTCTGAATAAGCTTTGTGTTGAAAGGTATATGTTCAAAATGTGTTCTGGATGCTCTTATCATATGATGTTATCCTTCGGGAATGTATTTAAATCATGATTTGGGTATTAAAATGTAATGGATCCAAGTACTGTTTCAAGAGAAGGCTCTTATGCCACATTGTGTAAGAAGTCCCAATGTGCATAATACTCTTAATTTCTCATAGGTGTATTAAAAGTCATGATTAGAGATTCCTTGTTGTCGATAATCTATATAGATGCTTGAAAGTGAAAGTAGTGAGTGGGGATATAAAGTGTGAACACCGTGCCAAGAACGAAAGTTATACTTATGGACAATAGCGCCAATGAAATGAAATGATGTGTGCAATATTATAAAATGAGCCTTGATTCGACTATTTCAAATTGACTCCAAAAATAGAATTATCCAAAAGCTTATGTACTCAAGTCATGTCCAAACGTGGTTGTTCTAACTAATGCTACGCTTGGTAGGTGTTTCCAATAGGTTTTGAGTTCTCACATATTCATAATTCGAAATTGTGTATTTCCCTTTTTGGGGAAAGGTATTTCAAGAGTATTCTATATGATGATGTTTATGATGATAATCCTTGAGAGTAAAGAAATGAAAGCGCGGAATATGATAAACGACCACAATGCTATAAATGAAGAATAATATGAATGGCCAAGGGAGCCAATTAAATAATGATGTTGTAAGTAGTTGAAAGTAATTGTGAAGTGATATATGGTGTAAAAGGTTATGAGATGAACGTATTTGTACTTAAGTTTCCAATGTGTTATAAGCTCCTACGCCCTCATGAGGAGAGGCTATGGTGTTCCTAAATATTTTAAATGTTCTTGATGTCCTATGATCACCCATGGAAAGTACAAGTAAGTGATGGTATGAACATGAAATGTGGCATCAGAATTATGAGGTGTTGTATATCCCAATAGTTCCAACTATAGTTGTATGCTTCTGAAATAATATACGTAAATGACTTCGATTGTTAAGTACCCAAGAGTCATGAACCTAGATTATGACCTCAAGATGTCAAGGGAGTGAATAATGTGATGGAAAGGAGATGTCCTTTATTACATGATGATGAATCTTAAGAAAATGAAATCGACTTATTGGTTTACCATGCATGTGCTAATTTAATGAGTTGTGATTTTTCATGATGAATATGAACATGAAGTATTCCAATGATATGAGAAATTATGACCTTAAATGTAATAACAAACTATGTCGCTTTGAGTTTATATATGGTATTGTGATACATCTCCACCCGCATATATTGGGGTGAGGCGGCATGACCGCTTTGTGTAGGAATTGTGGTATTGTGATACACCTCCACCCGTACAAATTGGGGTGAGACGGCAGGACCTCTTTGTGTAGGAATTGTGGTATTGTGATACACCTCCACCCACATATATTGGGGTGGGGCGACAGGACCGCTTTGTGTAGAGATTGTGGTATTGTGATACACCTCCACCCACATATGTTGGCAAGGCCGCTCTGTGTGAAGGTGGTTATAGAGGATTCTCGACTTAATATCTATAAATTTGAATGGAAGCTCTTAATAAATTTGCTTGACGTTAACGACTATCTAAGCCCTTGTATTGTTACCATGATTCATCATATTCATGTTATATTTTCAAGCCCTTGAATAAGTGTATTTGTATTGTGTAAATGAACAATGTGAACGGTCTATAAACCCCTTGTATTGTATAGGTGATACTATGAACGGTCTATGAGACGCATAAGTGTATAATATGATATGTGAACACTAAGGACGGTCTATGAAATGTATATGTGTAAATGAAGGGAGGAAGGTGCCACTTTCATTGGTCTTGTTTGTTCATATGGTTATAATTATACTATATTATATATTCCACGTATAGTTTATATGGCTCAGTTGGTCCTAAAAGATGCATAGAATGATGCAAGTATAATTAGACTTGAAATGTGATCCTATGGGATGTTTCATAGTTTCTTGATGTACTTTATTTGTCTCTTACTTGAGTTATCGTATTTTCATAAGTTGTTTTGACTGCCTTACATACGAGTACTATTCCACATGTATTCACGTCCCTTTTGCCGGGGGCGTTGCATCTTTTAATGGATGCAGGTATACTTCTACAAGATTATATGGATCTTTGATTGGGACCTTGTTCACTACTCAGGTTATGGTGAGCCCGCTACAGTTCTAGTGGGTGTTCGGGTCTAGTTCATTTTATGTATTTAGGTATCTATTGTCATAGAAGCTCCATGTACACTATGAGTTATGTACTTAAAGTTTTGAGTTTTGTCATGTATCTATGTTCACAGTATTTACAGATATTTATAAAGCTATGTACCTATCATGAGGGGAAGTTTAGGCCACTGAGCCAAATGTATTCAATATGAAAGTGAAGATCTAATTATGTTATGATAAATCATGCATGAGTAATGATGAGCGGTTAATATAAATTAGGCTTTCTCGACTGGGTTTTCTCGGTTGAGCATAGGTCGCTCTCCTCGAGTTCGGGGCATGACAAACTTGGTGTCAGAACATGGTTTAAGAGTCCTAAGGTGTCATGGAGCTGTGTCAGTAGAGTCCCTCTTATCGGTGTGTTGCTGGCCACACTTATAATAGGTAGGCTACAACGACATTTAGGAAATGTTTCTCTTTATCTATCCTCGATCGTGCGTTAAGGCTCCAAGTTAGTCTCGGAGTTCCTTTCTTAATACCAATGAATGTAGCACATCATTCTACGAAATGAGAAAGACCTAAGGATTAAAGGAATGACACACATAATAGGCATAATGTGTGAGGTGCCCAATTGTCCTCATAATGGAGGATGGAAAAGTCAGGGATACGACCAAGGTAAGCAAGGTCATACAGTTGGCCTCGAGAGTCATAGTTGTTGATTTCATGTATATGGTGCGAAGTGGTGTTATCTATATGTTGTTTAAGATTGATTTCTAGAATTCTATGACATGTGGATAGGCCCAGTTACATGGGCCGAAAGTTTGAAGAATTTGTAAAAATAGCCAAATTTTAAGGGCCATAAGTAAGTTGAGACCTTGGATAGGAAGTATAAGACCGAGGTAGTCATAAGTGCCTATGTATAATGGTTGGAGGTAAAAGGATGGTAACTCTACTCTTACAGGTGACTTGTAAAACATTCGAGGACGAATGTTCTTAAGTGGGGGAGAATGTAACACCCCGTAAAATTTCAAAGTACTTAAGCGCTAGTAAAAAAGTTGATGTGTACTAATTTTATTATTTTGTATGCAGACGATGACTATTAATATAATGAATATCAATTGGATATTATAATAAGTATACGATGTATATTATAAGTGATGTGGGGTATGAGGAGAGCCCTAAGTCCAAGTCAAGTTGGAAATTTTATGATAGACTAAAGTTTCACATGGGTACGCATAAGACAAAAGTTTGGACGAGCATATCTACATATATATAAAACAAGTTATGAAATATATTTGAATCTAGTTTCTAACGCTTTAAACCGTTTGTCATTAGGACACTCCTTCAAGAAGTTATGACAAAATTACCAAAGGCTGGAAGAATGTGATTCTGCGGTCAGATATGCGACAGCAGAATCATTTTGCGATGGCAAAAGTGGTAATGCGATCGCAAAAGTGGTTATGCGACCGCAAAATGCTCACAAACCTGGCCAGTGCAGCCCAGTTATGGGCATCGATTTTGCGGTCTATTGTGCGACCCGCATACCAATTGACTCAGTACAGACGATGACTATTAATATGATGAATATTAATTGGATATGATAATAAGTGTACGATGCATATTATAAGAATGTGATTCTGCGGTCAGATGTGCGACAACAGAATCATTTTGCGATAGCAAAAGTGGTTATCCGATCGCAAAAGTGGTTATGTGCCGTAAAATGCTCGCAAACCTGGCCAGTGCAGCCCAGTTCTGGGCATCGATTTTGCGGTCCATTGTGCGACCCGCATACCAATTGGCTCAGTGCAGACGATGACTATTAATATGATGAATATTAATTGGATATGATAATAAGTGTACGATGCATATTATAAGTGATGTGGGGTCTAAGGAGAGCCCTAAGTCCAAGTCAAGTTGGAAAATCAAGATAGACTAAAGTTTTAAATGGGTACGCACAAGACCAAATTTTGGACGAGCATATCTACATATATATAACGAGTTAAGTGATGATCAAGCTGTCAAATGAAAGATATTTGAATCTAGTTTCTAACGCTTTAAACCGTTTATCATTTGGACACTCCTACAATAAGTTATGACCAAATTACCAAAGGCTGGAAGAATGTGATTCTGCGGTCAGATGTGCGACAACAGAATCATTTTGCGATGGCAAAAGTGGTTATCCGATCGCAAAAGTGGTTATGTGCCGTAAAATGCTCGCAAACCTGGCCAGTGCAGCCCAGTTCTGGGCATCGATTTTGCGGTCCATTGTGCGACCCGCATACCAATTGTGTGGTCCATTATGCAGCCGCACACCTGAGTTCGGAGGGTTAATTTTTCTATTTTCATAACCCGACCCCATTTTAATAAATAAGCTTTGGAGCTTATTTTGGGGCAATTATCTGAGGTTTTTTAGAAAGAAGTGAGAGTGTTCTAGAGAGAGAAAGTAGATGAAGTGTTTTGTTCATCAAGATCTTGTCCGAGCTTTGAAGTCCAACAATTAAATACATTTACTTATTTTTCCAATTTGTACCAAGTTATACCATGTATCCTTAGAACTACGTATAAATTCAATTGCTATCCGTTTTTCGGGTAAACAAAAATATTCTCCGATTAGTTGTGATCAGCTCAGCCAGTAATATTATAGTACGTAGGAGTCATTCGTTATTATAGGTTATAAAACTTTTAGTATCTTTTGTTGGTTAAATAGAAAATAATTCCATTTAGTACACGAGTGTTTTTGTTTAATTTTAAATTTTATATTTTGATAAGTAATCAGAAGTTCTATTAATACAAAAACATGCAGCAACAAGATACTGGTGGAAATTGTATATAACACGAGTTACAAAACCACGATTTCTTTTTACTCATGTTAGGAATTAGAGAAAATATAATAAGTGTGTATAATTCATATACCTTGACGAGCATACACCAATAATTGCTAGCAAATGTATTGATTTGAGTTTCTCATAATTTGTCAGTCAAATCTCTTTACAATTAGCAGTTCAAACATCAGGTGTTTCGTTCACCGAGTTATTAACGAATAAGATAGTGGAAGCAAGCAACTGATGCACTCGATAATTTGTCTTCCTATGTTTCTATTTTTCTAGATAGTTTTCAATATTGGATTGTATCCATCACATATTTTAATCACCTTGTCAACTTTACATTGCACTTTGAAGAGGGATATCAATATCGACAAAATAATGATCATGAAAGAGTTAACCGAAATGGATCAAAGTTACAAACACCAGGAATATTATCTATAAGAAAATACTAGGTAAGATACGTTTTATTATAAGAAAATATAAGATTTCATATTTCTTGGGAAAATTGATACAACAAGTTGACGAGATCGAGTTGGAAGATATTAAATTGCAGAGAAGATACAAGAAGTTGAAAAATATGGATCAATCGAAATTGAAGAGGAAGAGATAAGCATGGAGATAACAATCAAGAGACCAAAATTTTTGAAAAGACAAAACATACGACGATTCAGATCATTTATGTAAACTTATATTTTGCTCTTTTTATGTATAATTTTTTACTCATACCTTTAACTTAATAATATTAATATTAATTTTACAAAATCGTGTATTATATGACTAGGTA
The DNA here is from genome assembly GCA_000715115.1 of Nicotiana otophora. Taxonomy (NCBI): domain Eukaryota; kingdom Viridiplantae; phylum Streptophyta; class Magnoliopsida; order Solanales; family Solanaceae; genus Nicotiana; species Nicotiana otophora. The sequence continues at coordinate 92,932 of AWOL01S0033174.1, forward strand.
TACACGTGCGGAGAAACCAGTATTATAAAGTATAGATAGCGATTATTTTTACCGTTCCTCTTAGTAAGATCTTTAAAGTTCTTGCTGATTTTACCATCCCAGTCAGTCTAAAAGATTCTATCCAAGATCCTAACTAAAGGCATCTCTAGATTAAACTTGAAAGTTAGGAATGGGACCAATGGTTTTCACTCTGAATATCACTAACTTATACTCACGCGCATAGACACCCCTAACTTATAAAACCTTTTTCCGCAGGACTATTAGGTGGTGAATGGCTCCTAAGATGCTTGTGTTTCTTTCTAGTAGATTTTGGGAAATTATCAAACATGAAAAATAGTACTAGTACGTACTAAAGGTCAATTACAGGAAAAAGAAAATTCCAAATGACAAAGAAAATATTGACAATGACATATTACGACACCAGATCTCTGTGAAGTTTGAACAATGAAAAAATCCAAACTAAGTGCAGTGTAACTAACACGCGGTTAGTGCTCAAGCAAGTATACTTATGAATTTGGGGAGTTAATGACGTGGTGTCTTTAAAGGAAAAAGTGAGTCACATAAAAGTTAGTTTGGATAAAGACATTACGAAGGCGAAAACGCAGCTTGGGCTTCTTTCAAGTAGTTTTGAAATCCTAAACAAACGTGTCTTGCCATCCTACAAGTTAGCCATTCATGCAAATCAGCTCTTTATAATTGTTTACCCGAAAAACGGATAGAGTTGAATTTATACGTAGTTATAAGGATACGTGGTATAACTTGATACAAATCGGAATGTAAATAGAAATATATTGAATATTGACTGTATAAAGAATGAAATACAAATCAAATTGAATAGAAAGCTATTTTATGAACAAGCATGATGAATCAATGTATAAAGCTCACAAGAGCATAATCTCTATATGAATATCAGTATGTTTTTCTCATTGAATAATATGAGAGTGTATCAATGCCTTAATGTTGGATGCCTTACAGAAATAATAGCCATCCCTCTTATACTGGAGGGATCCTACTTTGGATATAATTAAAAATACATAGTGGGGAACCTATGATAGAATAACTTTTCCCTAATTCCCGCCGAGATTCTCTCTCCTTAGTGCGACTATAACGACTCTTGTCCCTTGGCCCGATCTTGATCGACTTGGTATTGGTTGGTTTCCAGATTTAGAGCCCGATATTGACTCGGGCTCGATATTGACTCGGGACCCGGTATTGACTTGGGCTCGGTATTAGTCGGTCTCTGGCTCTCAAGCCCGATAACGCCGCTTGGCATCATAGTTCGATTTGGATTTGAGCTCGGTAATGACTTCGAGTTTGGTATTTGATCGGTCCCAGAAATTTGAGCTCGGTAACCTGGTTTGGGATCTCATACATGATATTATGAAGGTGACCTTCGGTCCATTATGTTCCAATCTTGACTAATACGAAGTTTGAAACCGGTTTTGACCGTATACAGATAGTCCCCTCATTTTTCAGGAAGAATGTGGCGAGAAACGACATGATTTTCAAGCGGTATGACTCGATACAAACTGACGTTTGCGTCGAGCCTGACCATGACGTACGTGATAGATGTCCAGTCGATTCAGTTTACCAAGGTATTAAATGCGTGTGAGATGATGGTTGACCATTGTTGACACTGAACCATCATTGCCAACCCTATAAATAACCCCTCCTTTTACCACTTCTTACTTTTACATATCCAAATCTTCTAAGTTCCCTTTCGCATCTTCTGAGTTCTTCATCTGTGAATTTTGTGAGTTTCACTGCAAAATCCCTCTTGAAAACACCAAATCTTGTCATCTTCCTCTATCTTCAATCTTCAAATCCCAATGGCGAAAACATCAAAAACCGTTCCTCAGAAAGAAAAAGCTTCTTCTTTGCGGCCCGTCGTCGACAAAACACCGGTGGAGTCACGACCTGAGAAGTGTGTTCCCGGGGGGTGTGTTCTTACCTCTGATTTTAAGATCGACAAAGCTTCGTCGGTTCCTAGTCGACGTGAGCCAGTATCGAGGTATATGTGCTCGATAACCGAGGGCTATCTTGAACAGTTAAGGAAAGATTGCAACTGGGAGGACAAAGAAGTGATAATCCCGGCTCCCGAAGAAGATATTACTACTCATGTGAAAGGGTATTTAAGTGTGTACACTTACCCTTTCACGTACGGCACCCTCGACCCTGTTGTCATCGATTATTTTCGCCAATACCAAGTAACTATAGGCCAAATCCACTCTTCTTTTTTGCGGATCGTTATTCTGATCCGCTTCTTCGTGAACAAAGTCGAGGGGATGCCTTTTACCCTCGACCATGTCATTAGATTGTAAAGCCCCTGCCTCTATCAAGGTGGGTTAGTAAAACTCTAGCGCCGGGCAACCAAAGTGAGGTTCTCGATCATAGATGAGGATAAGGACCGGGGCTGGATGGGCAGGTTCATTCGAGTGAAGACTTTGGAACTAATCCCGACCGAGAAGATGCCATTTCCTGAGGAATGGAACATGAAGCGTAAGTATAATTATACTGTTAGCTCCTATTGTTTTGCTCCTTCGTTTCTTTCTCGCCGATATCCTTTTTTCGATGCAGCGGTTGCTTAGATGCCCGATGTAGTTCCTAATCTTAAGAGCTGGGTACGGGACCTGGCTTCGACCTCTACATATGCCGAGCGCTCGTGGCGCGATTTATCAAAGGGCCGGTGGGAGGCCAAAAATCATCGTAATCCTCTTTTCCATATCTTTGATGATTTGAAAAAAAATGTTTTTCTTATACTTAACAAATTATTTTGTGTGTAGGCCTGGGCAAAGATGCAGTTATGAGGCCCCCGTCTGGCGATGAAAAGACTTTGGCCCTGGTTCCAAAACCGGCGAAGGACAACAAAAGAAAAAAGGGCCTCTACGTCTGAGGATCCAACACTTAATACAAAGACGGCTCGTAAGCCAAGGAAGAACACCATCCCTTTAACCAAAGAATCAGTTCGGCGTCTAATGGATGAAGACGAAGAGGAAGAAGAAAATGACTGGTCCATATTAGTTTCCCGAGTGAAGAAAACCATTGATGCCCCAAAGGCAGCGTGGTCGATGGCGTTTGATGAGGCTTCATCTCGAACTGAGGGGATGTCGGAGAAGGACTCAGGCAAAGTCCCCGAGTCATTGTAGATCGAGGATGCCTCCCACCAAAGTCAACAAACGGTGGGTATATCTGAAGAGGCCGACCCTGAAGCTTTTCGAACTGAGGAGAACGCCCCAAGCGACTCGCTTGGGGCAATAGTAATTGGAGACTCACCTACTCTCCCTGCTTTTTCTGAAGGGGCGATTCGAGAAGCCCGAGCTTTGGGGACCCTCGAGGTAGATGGGGCCTATGAAGGAGAGTGTTACAACCTATGTTTTCGTACGTACGAGTCATCATAAGTCAATTGATGTAAGCTCAGAA